>UXGD01004871.1:0-15896 GCA_900474315.1 Torymus auratus
AACTGTATATAAATATTGTATCGATTATTGTATTAAATATTGAGGCAAGACAATACAATATCAAGATTAATCTTGCTGTATCGCGAAGCCCTATATAAAAAGCTGATGCTATTCGTCCTCGAATCGAATTCGATAAGAGAAACTGATTGATCTCTGCGCGTGAAATTTACTATTTTTGATAAGAGAGTGTGCAAAGTTTCAGGTTTACAGCCGGTGCTAGGAAAAATTAAACTTTCGATTTTATCAACAATTTCGATCAGTAATTTGAAGAATAATAGAAGACAGATTTAGGTGTTATGTCGGAAAAAAATTTATAGTTAAATACTGTCTCTAACATCCTCTTAAATGCATTAGAAATGTTATACTTTTTTGATTTAGATATTCGTTTATAACGTATACGAAGATAAATTATATAAATTAAAATAGAAAATTAAGTACAATAATAATGCGTTTAGATTACAAGTTTTTTAATATGTATTATTGACTTCGAGTTTAATAAATACTCGATAAATAAAAGTGCCTCCATTTTTTTACGAACGTTATAGAAATGATTGAATTTAATGTTATTTATTTTATGTAACAATTAGACTTTTTTTGTATTTTGATTTTGAAAATTTGGAAGTCTTTTGTGGACGAAAACGTCTTTTGAAAACACGTATTTAGCATGTCTTGTTACACTTCCACAAATAATTAAATTTGAGAAAGTGCGAATGAATTGGCAGCGATTTCGTATTTCGACAATGTTGATCTATTTGTAAAAGTAACTTATAAAGTGTAGGTGAGATCATTTTAGTGTACCTATTTATTTATTTTTTATTGTTTAAAAAACTGTTGTTAATAATGCGCTAAGATTTATAATTTACTTTACGTACTTATAATGTATTCATAATAATGTAATGAATATAATGTTTTTTTGATACTGTTAATTATAATTGAAAATGCAAAATATATACGTCACGTAATTCAAGGAGTAAATAAATGTAGCTAAAAAGACGAATATTCATACAATTCTTACAATTTAAAGTTTTTAACACGGTATAAATTTTATTTAACATTTTTATAAGATATATATCTTTTTTTCTTTATTCACATATATTGACTACATTAAAGCTAATAAATTTGATTGATGGTAATATAGATCAATATAGAATAACGGTTATGAAACTGAATTTTTGTTTACTTTGCACATTGCTGGTCGCGGCTATTTTTAAAACAACGTTAAGAAGTCTGGATTTTTCTGTATTCAAAAATAGTTTAAACGCGCATTAATGTACCACGTGTTTGCCACTGAATATTGTTGACGCAACTGTCAGTACCACATTCAGGTCATCATTTTTATACATAACAATAATTGTATTTTAATCACTCAAGATGACTCCCAATCCCATTACACGCTCCACCCATAAGCATTTACATTTTCCAAAAAGCCACTGCTCGGGCACACTTTTCTATTCGGATCACTATATTTTCGGCGGTCTATGTATAAACCAGCGTCGAGCGCTGAGAGTCACTCCGCGGTGAAACACACGTGCATGTGTGCATGCGAGCGAGCGCGTACGTATGTGTGTCAAAGCGGGCAGAGAGTAGAAACACTCGCGATTTCTGCCTCCTTCACGTCGTGAACTGTTTCTTTATTTCATAATTGCGCGTTAATGTTTTCTTTAACAATGCGTTTCGCGCTTGGGCATCTCGGCGTGAAGTGTGTTTTGACCGAGCGGAAATAAATGTGCGCGAAAGATTTAACGAAATGATTTTGTTATAAGTACTTTGATGCGCCAAAACGTTGCACTCTTTTTTTCCACGAACTCGTAGTAGATCCAAATTGAAAGTATCACTGCGTTGAATGACGATGCAGGTTTTCAAAATTACGTATTAAGCCGAAAGCACTACTCGGAATTAAAAGCCAATAATGAAATATTGTTTAGAAAATGCCTTTTTGTAACTTTATACACGGAAAAAACATAAGGAAGGTGTAACTATTTTTGCGCCAGTTGAATTTATTTATTTTTAAATAAGTTATTGTTGAAGGAAAAGGAAGAATCTTTTGGTTTCACGATTGAAACAACTTAATATTTTAACGCTTGAAAAAGGTTTTTGAATAAGTAGAAAATTACTTATCAAATTAATTTTTCTTTCAATAAGAAAACAGGTAGATTGTAAACTAAACAATTATCGTAACGTTTTAAAAATAAAGTTTTATTTTAACATATTTATATGAAAAAAGGAAATCTTTCTTTTAGAATAAAAATAGAATATTCTTTTAAAAAGAAATTTTTCCAAGAATAAGTTTACTAAGCTACTAAAAAGACAAGATTCTTCTTTTCTTCGCAGTTGTAATAACTGATTTGAAGTGACATTAAGTTGCAAAAAAGTATAATCTTCCTCATATTTTTCTGTGTAGAACCAATGTTTACAGTTCATCATATTTTTAATCACTTTCTAGAAACAACAAGCTAAACGTTGCTCTATAGAGCTCTATTCAATGACACAATTCTAAACTCACAAACTCATAAACATAATTATATTTATCTCACTTGACTCATTTATGATTTCACTATTGGCTTGTAATCGACCTACATTTTCACTCGTCCAACACAACACTTTTAACAACTCCTAATTACCATCGTCCGGGAGCTGGCTGCTGATCGTCGTGTCCTGACTGACGTCGTCGTTGGCCGCGCTGTGATTGATTTCCACACCTTCGGGCACGTTTTCGGAATTTGGATCCAGCCACCATGGTTTCTCACCCGACGACTGATGCCTAAGTTTCACGTTCTGTTTGTCCCCCAACGAGCTCTTCTCCGAGTTTGTAAAACTAAGACTTTTGGATAAGCTCTGCGTGACGGATTTTGGCGCAGAGTTTCTGGATTTGTTGCCCGAGTCTGAATCTGCATCGGCCCAGCCACCGTTCCTTATGTCTACTCCGTTTTCCTGCTGCTTTGATTTAAAGAGATTCGTGACAGGTGCTAGGGCACGCATGAGGAAGGATTTGGCCTCGTCGGTCTTGCCGGATTTATCGCTCCTGGATCGTGGACTCGACGGTGGTCGTGGTGGTTTATCAGTATTGACTGACAGTTCATCAGCTGATGAGGCTAGCACACTAGTTCTGGAAGACCCCAAACTCATTTTTCCCTTTCCGTCCTGAAGCGGCGAATCCGACGTTCGTCGTCGTCTCCTGGACGAAGGCCTCGTCTGCTGTTGATTCTCTTCCTCATCGCTGTTGGAAGACTCCGAAGAACTACCATCTGAGGTGCAATCCGATGTGGACACCGACATGGTCCTCGAAATTCGTCCGTTATTATTGCACAATGACGGCGATTTCGAGGCGCTCCTCTTCGAATCCTTTCCCATACTCTTCAGCTTCGCACTACTAGACGTCGGCGTCTTGGATTTGGAATTGGACTTGGTCGACCTGAGGGACGCTGACGAAGCACTCGACGCCACCTGTTGATGCGCCAGCACCGAGTCCGAATTAGCCTCCGACTGTGAGTCCTGCGAGCTGACGGACATGCTCCTCTGGCACTTCTTTTGCTTTCTTTCGACAATTTGCGACCTCGAAGGATCGCCATTCTCCATATTCAACGCGGACTTCCGGAAATCCTTGTTGACGTACTTGCTGCCGATCCCGGCCGCCATCGTCGCGCTCTTCGTCCCCACCATCTCGGCTTTGGGAACCGGCGGCTTGCGATCGCGTGCTCCGTCCGGCGACGAGGCCTGACGCGAACCCACTGACGTTCCAGCCGTCGTCGACGCACACTTGCCGCTACTGCTGCTGCTACCGCTGCTGCCACTCGACGCGGCGGTGGAGGTGGTAGCGGCTGACTTTATTTTCGTCATCGGCGCCGCTGCTGCTGCAGTCGAGGACGTCGATGCAGGCTGCTTGTTGGACCTGCTGCTGCTGCTGCTGTTACTGCCACCACTGCAGCCAGCTGGCAAGCTGACAGTCTCCGACGGCGGCGTCATCTGACGCGACTTGAGCGAGCCGCTCCGTGACACACTGCCCGGCCTGCTACTGTTTTGCGATGAGGAGGAGGAGGAAGTGTTGCTGCTCTCGGATGTACGGCTCAAGGATTCCCGCCGCGAGCCGCCTTGGCCGTGATCCTGACCTTCGACGACGCGTGGTTCGGATTCTTCCCGACTTACGTCGGACTTTCGATCTTCGGTGGTCGTACCGCTGCGAGGAGGCGTGGCTCGTGTCTTCTTCTGGCTGGTGTCAATTCGTGGAGATGAGCGATCTATTGCACGCGAGCTTGATGATGTGCCTTTTGACGTAGACGAGGATGAGGTTGATGTGGAATTGCAGCGATTGTGGTGGTCGTTGTCGTGGGATATACTGGACGCGGACCTTGAGGTGTTGTCTTTTGACGAGTAGCTACTTTCGCTTGGCCTGGAATATCCATACGATCCCGTGACTCTGTGAGTGCTTCCGTAATTCGAACGAGGCGTATACGAACTCGCGCTTCCCGTGGACGAGCTATACTTATCGAGATAAGACGAAACCCAAGGAACACCGGATGTCCTTCCACTACTACTGCTGCTATACCTAGACGAATATCTATGTGAATCTTCAAATGCCCCGCGTTCAACCTGTTGCTCCTGTTCGCACCTCTGCACCTTCTTTATCTCCGATCTTCTCACCTCCTTTTGGAACACTTTTGGCGCCGGTTCTATCCTCTTCGTCCTCGTGAACGCGGTAAAGGCTGGCGTTGGTCCCGGTATCGTGGGCGACGTGCCCCTCGTCACCATCGTCAGCATAACCACCTCTTCCTCGTCATCGCTCTCCTCTTCATCACTATCGCGTACCGAATCGTCATCACTGATACTGCTAACATCGTCCTTCGTCTCTTCTTCGTCAATCTTGCTTGGCGCCACCTTGCACCCATTCGTCTGGGGTTCCGGTGGCTGGGGCTTTGGTACGTCCTCCCCGAGCGAAGTTGGTGCGGATTTTGTTGCACTAGCTATCGTCGGGGCGCGGAACCGCTCCGAGCTCGTGTAGCTGATACTGGCGGTCACGCGTTCCGGGACCGGGGCATTGCTGCGTGTGGAGAGGGAGTAGCGACCAACAGTCGTCGGGCCGCTGCTGTAGCGCGAGGATAACGGGGCTGAGGTGGATTCCGATGTGCCTGAAATTCACAAAAAATAGTTTAGTAATAGGGTATTCAATTGCGTGAGTAATTTGCATTTTAATCTGATTGTTTAAATAACTATCTATTACATAAAAGTAAATCATTGTAATATGAGAATAAGTTTTAACTAAATGAAATCAGAATAAAAAAAATAAATATTAACATTTAAAATGTCATGAAAATATCATAAAACTTCAAAATTAGCTAATAATTTGTATACCATCAAGGTATCTCTTAGAATTTTTTTAAAATACATTTTAATTTCTGCTCATTATGGATCACTATGAAAACATTAAGTAAACCTACTTGACGAATTATTACTTTTGCCGAAAGTTGGAGTCCTGGAGTACACCGATCTGTAGGCCGGATTCTTAACCGAACTCTCGGAGCTTGGCTCGGGCGACATGACTCCCCGATATTTCTCCAGCACGGACGAGGGTCTCTCCGCACATGCCACCTTACTGTTTCCTGTACCCATGTATTTCTCCAATATCGAGCCAGTACCATTCGAGCAGCGACTTCGAGGTCTCGCGTCCTCTTTCGTCGCAGTTTTTCCAGCGGTCGTTCCCTTCTTATCGCTACTGTAGCTTCTACTGGTCTCCGAATACGAGTTCGGGCCGCCGTACCTGGACGAGACGCTGTCCGGTTCGCGGCTGGTGTCGCGCGATGAGACGCCTCTGTACTTATCGAGTACCGACGAGGGACGTTCAGTGCTGGAGCTTTTACTGCCAGTGCCGAGGGTGTACTTTTCAAGGATGGAACCGGTACCGTTGGTGCAGCGACTTCGCGGTCGCGTTGTGCTGTCCTCTTTCGATGCTTTTCCAGGCGTCGGTCTTTCTTTTTCGGTATTTTTCTTGCCTGTAATAATGAATTATTATTTCAATATGGTTTATTACGTTAATGATTTAAATGTACTAAGAAGAGATGCAGAAATTGGAATTTCTTGAAAGTATTTTTAAAAGACATGTTTATTATGTCCAATTTTAGGTTAATATCGTGATCGGTTATTAGTAAACAAATAATTTTTTCGCGTAATTCTCATAAGATGGTAAAAATAGAGTAGGAAAATATTTTCTAAGGGTATGAGTAATTCGAAAATTATTTTAATCGAATTAATCAACTAAATAATACTATTACGAAACGAACACGTTCAATAATAAATTAAAAAATCTTAACCTTTGTGACATGCAAAGTTTCTTATTCACGTAATACCATCAAACTTTCCAATCAATAAAAACAATTGAGCAGGTAATCACGACCATCAGCACCAACAATAAAGTAATAATTGAATCCGCCTTCTATATACTTACAGGAATATTTGTAGGAGGGTTTCTCTTCGGCCTTATCTCCATCTTTCTTGGCGAAATTCGCGCCGTACGCGCCGCTGCCGCCGCCGCCGATGCTTCTTTCCTTCGTCGCCGGTGTTCGCGCGGAGCTCGTCGAGTTAATACCCGAGGTGTAGTTATTTCTGTAATTACCGAAGCCACTTCCGGTGGACGCGTTCCTTCCGAAGGCACTGCCGTTACTACTGCTGCTGGTGCTGCTATTGCCACCGCCGCCGATGCCGGTTCGCGATCTGTAGGATCCGCTGTCGCTCTGAAAATGTACAGATATTGATATTAGATTTGTTTGATAATTAGGTTGTAATATTAGTGGTTTCATTGTTTTTTAGAATATATTGTCGCGGAGCATTTCATAATTTATTTAGCATAATATGTTTATATTTATAATAAATCAAAAGGTACTTTAAAGAAGGAATTTATCATTTACATTTTTCGTAAAACTCATTAAATACGTATAGTACTGAAAAACTACTGGAAATCTTAGAATCGGTTACATCTGTGGTGCGAAGATGTACGCGTGTACAAAAAGACCAACGCAATCTATTACATACGAGTATTGTATAGCAGATAGAAATAACGCGTGTTAAATTATATTTGACGTGCGGTCACTGAGGTCGAAAACTACACATATTCTCCTCTCGGCAAACCTATTATCCCCTTGGTCTTGAAAGGATTACTCATGCATATGTTTATTTATCACGCTAGTAATGCGCATTATATTTTAAAGAAATCCAATTATCTTGTATTTTAACATTCTATATCAATAAGAATCACCAACCGATCGATCATACAAAAAACTGCTGAAATTTGTTTGACAGAACTTTAGACTCGGAAAACTATATGACAAAGTATATAATTTGTCACACTTGACACTGATTTCTCAATTCTGTTTTGACACCAACAACTAAATATATAAAAAATAACGTCAGCCAGTACTCAACTAATAAAGCCATTAATCAATCACCTTGTTTACACGGCTGTCAATAAGATCTAAAAAACTAATGTAAAAAAACAAAACCTATCCCAATATCCAAACTTCCGAAAGATCCACAGCAACCCACATATACGAAAGCTATCTCCATCAAAAACAACCTTATACACCTCAGGAATTCCATTACATAAACGGATCATAAAGAAAGTCGCCTTCGTTGCACAATCATGCGCACGCGCGCGCGACAATGCAAACACAAAATTATAACGAATCTCGCTCGAGGCCCTGCGGATCGATCGATCGATGGCCCCGAATAGAATGCCGCTGCGGCGTCTAGACGCGACTTTCTCGCGAGCTCTCGATTTCACTGCCGGGAGACTCCTCTCTCGCGATAATATCGACGTAATCTCTCTCTCTCTCTCTCTTCTACTCGTACTCGTAGAATAGAGCGAAAGAGCAAGCGATGCTCGCGCACACACGCGCGATATATCACCTACAAATTGTTTCTTTGACAGGTCCATTCCTCATTGTCCGTCGCACGGACTAGACTCTTATACACACGTACGTGTAGCGGCGGACGTGTTTAGTGTGTGCATCGAGGAAACGGCGCCTTTTCTCTCTCTTTCTCTCGCGTGTGTAGGCGCTCGTTAAAGGCAAGGGAGAAGAATCGCCGATGCGCACGCGAACACGATTTTCCGCGTTTGCCGAGCGTGCCAGTTGGGTATATAGAATTGGTTTTTATGGGGAGTTTTTCTTTTCGAGAGGTATATCGTGTGAGGTCGGGGAAAATTAACAATGAGGTTGGGGGCCTTTTGTTCGGGTGCTGGATGCTGTTTTTTATTTGTACTGAGAGGTTGAGAGGAAAAAGAGGTAATAGAGGATAATGACTGTTGTTTGTTTTACGATTCGGATTTGTGTTGGTATATTATGGTTGTAATTTTAGATATAAAATTGTGATCGCTGGTATTTTTATATTAAATATTAAACTAATTTTATTCTTTTTAATGAAATCATATAAGTTATACGCCATACCTCAAATATTTTTAATTAATTGTATTACATGTTATTAACAATTTTTATAGCAACAAACGAAACACTTCTTTATCCTTTTCCGTAAAAAGCTAAATGAAATAATTTTCTCTCGAAGCTTGTTTGTGGCGAGAGTCAGCAAAAAAGCTTCCTCGTACAGAAAACTACGACGAGATGTACTAGAAAATTACAAAACTGACAAGATAGTTAACGTAATGAGAAAAGGGTTTCCTGGTTTGTGACAGTTATTAACTGTAAGAGTGAAAATTTCTCTATTATTATCACTGATGGAAGAACGATTGCTATCATCTAAAAAATGCCTGCAATAAACAACTATACTATTGCAAACAACCTTACTGTAAATTTTCAATTAAAAATATTTTCTTTCGCCCCCCAAGCAAACAGAGACAAAGCGTCATCAAAATAGAGACGAAAAAACAGAGCACCACACGCACGACCTAACCGCCGAAATAACATATCTCATCCGCGCGCTATTTAACAAGAGCAGCGCGGGCGCGCCTGTATTTCGCGGCCCGCGATACGTATAGCGGGTCAACATATAACGCGGCGCTGTCGCGTGACGGCTCATAAAGAGAAAGAGGGAGAGGAGTAATAATTCGTTCAATTAACATAAGTTTGGCAAGCTGCCGCCGAACTGAAAATAGACGAGTAGTGGTGCCGGGGCCGAGAGTAATAACCTTTCCGCCTCTTCTTCTTCTATACTGCTGCTGTGGCTGTCGTTGCTGCGCTTCCTATAATACGTAACGCGATGGCGCGCGGCATGAATAGTAGGCGAAATCGTGCGTGCGCTGGACTTGCGCTGTCATAAATTTTTCGATTGTACGTGTGTGTGTGTGAGTGTGGTGGTCGGGTTGAGGTCTTTGTTGTGAATTTGCGGGTTGGGGTGTTTTATGGGCTCTGGGTATTTTTAATATCGCTGTATTTATGTGATCAATTCGATAAATTTGATAAATTTTTAAATTTAGAATGATGAATGTTTTGTTTTAACATTATGTACGGCATTTATGTGAGGGACAAAGGTTGTCAACGGTATTCTAATTAAACCAATGATTCATTCGTTAATATACTGTACAGCAGGTGACGCTCTTCTAAATTAATTAATGAATCAGACGTTCGCTGTAATCTATAGCGACGCAGCGTAACGCACAGCATGAGAATAATTAGAAGTGCGCGCATGTGAGTCATTGATCCTTAAATTTCTCACCTACATATTACAGCTGCATAATAAAGCATGTAAGCTGCCAACTGTTATAACGTGCAAATACCAAAGGTTGATCGATAGTATCGAACTGATTAATGGCTTCCGATTGTGTTTGTAATTACGGTAGGGCGTTGACCCACATTTTCTTTCATTCTGCGTTTCGATTTATTGCCTTGCGTTAAATGGCGAATTTTAAAATTCAATCGATAATGCTTTTTAAAGACATAATTTAGATCTTGTCTAAATTGAGTCACAGTATACTGATAAGAAACGTTTTATATATAGCTCATGCTTTGCCATATTATTATGTTTTGAATACATACATCTCTTTCAGTTATATTTTGGAATTTTGTAAACAACATTTTATAAATGAAAATATAAAAAAAGATTATAAATTTTGAAGAGTAAAAAACAATTTTTTAATTAGGACTTCTTCATACTTTTGCTAATTATGCACATTTTTAGCATCGAAAGCATTACTATAATAAAAAAGAAAAATCTATTTTAAAATCATAATCCGACATTACGTTCGCAAACAAGTTATCCCAGCCAGCTTGCACACATTACTTCTAACACGCACTCAACTCGGAGATTAACACTTGAAAATGGCAAAAAGAGCAGCCGCGCAGCCCTTTCAGCTCTATATTTTCCATTAATACAGCGTTAACTTCTATGCGTTCCCGTGCGCAAAGACGTTACGTTAAGCCGCGCTCGAAAATTACGAGTAGTAGGCAGCCAAAGTAAACCCCGTGACGGTGGAACGCTAATTCGCGAGTTATCACAATAAATCTGCGCGAAGTGCCGCCGCCGGCGTTACTATACGGAGGTGCGAACGTTATCTTTCGTGAGAGTTTTCCGCGCGTGTTATATGCTTGCGAAAATTCCTCGTGATTTGATGATGGGGTTGAGCGGCTAGTATGGTTGGCGGGAGATTGTTATCGGTTGAGTAAAGTAGTATAGCGAAATGTGGAGTTATGATTGTGTAGAAGAGGAGGTATGCTTGTATGAAGTATATAAGGTTCAAAAGAATTAATTGGTGGAAATTTCGATAAAAATATTGGAATTATTTGATACGTAATTATTTGAAAAATATTTTTTTTAATTTGGTAATTATCAAAGTTATATTCGTTTAATAATTAAAAAAATACCTATTATTATTTTTAATAATTATCTACATATTCCTTGCCAATACTAATTAAATTAAAAGCAGCGTTTGGTAATTTGCCGTCAATATCCAGCATATAATATTAATTTCAATAAGGGTTCAATAAGGACCTTATTTACAAATATGTTAAATTATTAATATGCCACGTAATATGCTATATAGACGTGTTTTACCATATCTTTATACGTTTATTTTCGAACTACCGTCTGTTTTTCATTAAAAAATATTCTGAAATTGATTTTCAATATACGATTGTGATTTTTGCAGTACGCAAACAACTATAAAAGCAGTTTAATTGAAATTTACACATATTTAGAGGCATAATATACGAGCACTAAAGTGCATACCAAATTTCTTGTCAATAAAATCGGGCATAAAAATTTTATAGTTTCGCGGTGAAAGGGTATATTACTTGGAGCATAACGTGGCTGTAACGTCGCTAAATACAGCATTTAATTTATGTGAAAACTGTAATGGTATAGTCTTGTACATAAATTTTGTAAATAAACACGTTCATATTGAGACATAGAAAACTGCCAATAATCAATTTATTTATTAATTATTAATAAATATATAATTATCAAATACTTGTAGAAATACGTTTTATCACTTTTTTATGATCATAATTCTTAATATTATACGTCAGCAGCACTCGATCTTATTTTCTTTTATGACACATTTCAAAATCACAAGTAAAGTATTGACGTTTCCAGTAGTATGTATCCAAACTCGGTCAAACAAAAACCCTCGCAATATACGAACTATCAAATAAAACCAAAAACCTGAAATTTCTAAAACCCTTTATCCTACTTTACCTTCAAACCCCTCACCGCCCCAATTCATTAACCGAGCAACCCATCCACTTCGCGCGCGGCCCGAATATCTCCGCGCAAAAACACATCGCACCGGACCTCGAATCGACCTCCTCGGTCGCGCCATTCGTTATTATGGTAATGCGGCCCGCCGATAATGCAACCAGGTCGAAGCTCTCTGCGAATCTAGGCGACTATCGCGTGGCCCCGGCCGAAATGCCTGAGCCCGTGCCGGAAACGCCGATAATTTTCGGCTCTACGAGTGCCAGCTGCCGTACCTTCGTGCTCACGCTCTCCTGCGAGTGCGGTTGTATACTTTCGTTACGTCATCGGTACTTTTGGATTGTGGTTTTTGTTGGAGGTAGGGAGAAAGTAAGGTGCGCATTGTAGTTGAATTTTGAGGATGTTACGAGAATCTGTAATTTAGGTGGATCTTTGTTGTTCGAATAATATAAATTATCAGCATCGCAATTTGCTTCATTTTTATATTTTTTGTGCAAGAGAAAATAAAATTCGTCGATCTAAAGAAATTTATACATTCATGAAAATAGTACTGATCTCCTTAAATAAGCGAAATTTCCCCTTATCTTTTTTGAATTTAATTTTTTAGTAAATTTTTAAAAATTTACTGAATAATATTCTACATCATAAAATTAGCAATTAGTAATAAAATCATATAATTAACGTTGTAATTAATGTACATCTTACATTATCGCGATCTCTGTTTCATAAAGCTTATGAAAAATCAGTATTTTTTGCCAATCCGTACAATTTTCAATATAGTCTGTAATATTTCAAATGTGTAACACATTATTGTTGAATTGTATTTAGTAATGAGCAAGGTTTACTTAAAACAAACTGAAGAAAACTATTTTACTTGTGTGAAGGAGTTATCAACTTCTGATGCCTCGGCAGTCGGTTGTATATCAAAGCTTTAGTGTTTGGGTTTAAATCATATCAGCTAAACAGCATCCGATGAGAAAACAGGATCCTTCCAGATAGAAAAGTATTTCTTTCTTAATAAAAGTGCCATAAAAAATATATGATCAAAAAGTTTCTATTGATCGACTTAAACCATCAAATCAAAATTTTATATTATTTGACACAAATATAAATTACCACAAAAGATTCGATAGCTTGGGGAAACCCTTCCTCCCAAAAAATGACATTCTAACTTCCAAATTATTTTTTCATTGGGTATCACAAATATAGGATAAATACGTATAGTAAGTAATCATTGCCCGAAGTTTCTTGGCAGGCTTCGAACTTTGCCGTGTGCCAAGTGTCTTTAGTAATCTGAATCTGAATCTGTTACAGCATAGATCATCGCGTCTTTACGTCGTCGCGAGTGTAAATTTTATTAATATTAACATGATATTAATATAACGTGTATATTACCTTCCTACTTATAATAAGACGTCACAGAATATCCCGCAATAAAATGTATTTATGATTTCTAGAAATAATATTATTAACTGCAATCCTAAATTATAAATAACTATATTTACTGTGTGTTCTATATCCTACGATATCATTTTTTCTATATTTTATTTAGAGGAGAAAATCTGAGAAATACGAGAAATAAAGAATTTTTTATTTATAAATTTCATATTAACAACTTCGATTATATTTGTACATTCTATTCTTATTACTATCTCTTTGCGTCATCAACATAATTTAAAAGTTCATTTCACTCATTGGTTTCTTTGTTTCGGACCATTCACCTATTCCTAACATTAATCCACCTAATTTATTACAAAAAACCTATTAACAAACATTCTTCTCTTCTCCCTCTCTACTCTCAACAACCTCACGCCACCTGCAAAACAAAGAAGACCGAACTTTTCCGTATCTCTCTATTTTCTTCCTCCAAAACGTCAATATTTATTCGCAAGCTCCGCACCCTCGGACTCGATTAACGTCGCCATCCCACCACGTGTAACGTCGTCTCTCTCTCTCTCTCTCTCTCTCTCTCTCTCTCTCTCTTCGCGCAGCACAGCCGCTGTGATCGATTGCCGGAGGGATCCGGATTGTCGAATCTCCGAGAATAGATTTTGATACGACGGCGGAACGCCGAAGCTATCCAGAGCGGAGCGCACGCCGCATACGAGCCGAAAAAAACTGGGGGATGGGAGGGGAAAGAGAGAGCAAGAGAGAGAAATGTAGAGAGAGAGATAGAAGGAGAGACAGAGAGAGAGAGTGAACGGAGAGATAAAAGAAGAGAATTAAAAGCTTTATGAATTCGAATATTGACGGCATGCGTGTTGTAAACAGAGAGAAAGAGAACACGAGAGAGAGTGTGTGTTTTTTCAGCGTTGTTAAAAGTCAAAGCTTTTGACTTTGGTATAACGTAAAAATTGGCTGGAGATTTGCTTTTTGCGATGTAGTTGGAAGTTTTGAATGGATGCATTTCAGGAAGTGTGATTGCATGTCTAACGTTTCTAAATTCCTGGTAGAAAATTAATTATATTTTATAGTTAACGTGTCAATTAAATGGAATCATTTTTAGCCAAAATCATGATACAAAAGTAATATAAAATTTATCTGTTACTTAAAATACCCATTTTAGGAAGTGTAAATACTATAATTTAGTGCGTATAAATACTTTAATGGAATTAAAATTGTATTTAAGAATTACAATGTTTTTTTACACTTCAAAAAATAAAATTTTCTGAAAATCTGTAATCGTTATTAATAATTTTTATAATGCCAAGGTTATTTATAATATATTAGAGGCTAGAGCTGTTTTCAATGTCGTAAATATTACTTCTATGAATAGTTTTTACGCATGTATAATCACGAGTTTAAGCTTTTAATACCGCTCGGTTTTTTCCATCTTCCCATAGACTGTTTACCTACGAACACCAACTGAAGTAGTTATAGTTTCATGCAAAAACGTTTCACTAAATTCGTTAAATATTGTCGCAATAAAGTTCATCACAAAATTAACTACGCATTAAATTTTATTATTTATAGATGAGACGACAAACTAAAACAAATTACAGGACCTTTCGATGTACCTCGCATATTAAATTAAAATTACAATTCCCTACGGAATAAATCCCGACAACACCTTTATTCTAATTCAATTTCACATAATGAAGATACACTGCGCGCACCCTTAATCATTCAATAAAATATAATTAGTCCTCAAAGACTGTAAATTCCCTAACCAAACGTTGCGCGCAATTACAACCCGACCCACAGCCAATAAATTAACAACCGGCGCTTACACACATACACCATCCCTGAACCTCGCCCAAATATAACCCCTTTCACGAACTCCAGCCTAACAATAGCTAGGTGCTCGCTCGCGCCACTCCTCGCTAGATATATATCACCGGACTGCATTCGCTATCCTCGACGTCCCATAAACCAAATGCCGCGAGGAAGAAATAAAAAAACTACCGAAGGGCAGTGGCCACCTGCAGACACTCGAGCGAGCGCACGCGTGCAGCTTTCTTTTCCATTCGATTGCAGCGCGCCCGTGTAAACGAAATTCGTCGAAATTGATATAAATGGCGCGTGTGTGATGTGAGACGGAGCGAAGAGTTCGGTCATCCGCTGAAAATAGCAATTCAGGATTTATCGCGCACCTCGAGTAAGTATGGCGCGCAGTAGGTATACGCCAATTTCTTGAGATACGGTGTGATCTGTGCGGAGTCTAGGGAGGTAAGAGGATTTAGTGGTACACTTTTTGCTTTCAAATATTTGTTTTTAATTGCGGTCAGATTATCATATTGGTTATTGGAATATTTTACCGTTTAGTTATCATATTGTCTACTTTTTACAATATAAATAGTTATGCAAAGACCAAAAAATCACTTTTTTTATAAATTAGTTTTTTTTTCTCTAAGAATAATGAATAAAAAAAACATACAAATTTAGCAAGTTATAGTACCTAATATTCTTTATAACCAAACAAATATTCATGTCAATATCTTTTTTTAATTTCGAAATATAACCTACAATAGTTAAAAAATTTAATTGTAAAAACAACAGTATTAAAATGATGTAAAAAAACATGCTCACGCGCTAACATTATATAGATATACAAATGACGTAAGAGTTTTTAAGTTAGGCAAAATTCGATTTACGGCAGAAGAATATGTGCCCTTATTTCATGCTATGCCTCCTATGCCTTCTGTGTTAAAAGTCCAAACTTTGAGTTCGAATAGTTCAAATTTTAATATCGCTACCCATATTTATTATTATATAAATGAATAAAGTGTAACATAATATCATAGTGACTATTGCCTGAATTTGTC
>UXGD01004872.1:0-15891 GCA_900474315.1 Torymus auratus
ATATTTCTTTACTACTATTCAAATAAATGATTTACTTGAATTAAGTAAGCCTTATTTGAATATAGCAAATTTTTTTTCAGTGTATATAAAAAATATATATATATAAAAATTTCATTTTTATGCATATAATTACCATTTGATACAACATTTCATGTATATTTACACATTGTAAAGAATTGCATGATAAGAATTATTATTTTCTTTGTTGCCCAAGTGCATGCACTACATGTAAAAATGATTACGTTATTATGTATTTTTTAGCATCTATTTTCTGTTTTAACGGAAAATTATGTATTTTACCATGTTTCTTAAATGATTTTTACTAATACTTTTTCATATACGTCAGGCAATTATATTTAATGACGTGCCGGCGCGTCACCCACAACAAAAATAAGATTCTTACAATTCGTCGTATAATATAAAGCTAACTGAATTTTTAGAACAAATACTTTTTCATCAGCCACGAATAATTATAGGTGTATCACTTATGACAATTACAATTATCTTAATGTCCTTAAAGGTTAAAGGTAAAAAATCATAAGATTAAATCATAAGAGCGATATTCATATATCGTGGATACCGCTACTTAAAAGTATATGGATACATAAGTAAAAAGTATGTACATGCATGTGTGTAGCCACACGAGCTTATTTGCAGCCATATCGCGAAATAAACTTTCAACGCTTTTTCCTTAACACACATAATATCGACGCTTCTTACGAAAACTAGCACGATTCAGATTGTCACGAAGACTATTCCATTTCAGCGTTTGCCGCGAAGACTAGCACGCTCCATAAATTAGCACGGCGACGAGAAGTGCTAGTTTTCGCGGCATGCATACTTGCGAATCATGCTAGGTACTCTTTTCGTCGCAAACTCGCGAGTCGTGCTACTTCTTGTTGCACTCTTGCGAATTATACTATAGGTATTATTCAGCGCAAACTCGCGTATGATGCTAGTTTAATTTCGTTACAAAGTCGCGAATTGTACTAGTATTATCTGCAAAGTCGTGAGTTATGCTAGTTTTCGTTACAGTTTTCGGAAATGTGCTAATAAGTACCTAGTCTATATACCTTATCACAACCACGATAAACACAAACAACATCACAATAACTCTATACATCCCCTGTCACGTATCCTTATCAATCTCTCTCCCACCGTTCGAATCGCCCGCCCCACTCTCGCTTATCGTTCTTATCACCCCCAGTTGGCGCCACCATCCAGCCCTCCGTTGTTATCTCCATAATATATACTCTTGTCGTCGCTTCTTTTATACTTATAAGAACTTTAAAATGTCAGAAAAAGTCCACACACTAGTAGAGTAGTAGCGCATCAGCGACTCTCAACACCTGCATACCATTTATACACCTGTATATACATGTATATATATCTATACAGTACGCTAAATACATGTGATTTGCGCTCTGGCACAACGCACACACCTGACACCGCGAAAGTGTGACTCCTATACCTATATGTATCTAATGTATCCCTGCGTGCGCACGGGCACGGGAAACACCTAGACCCTAGACTCTCGCCAGTAGATAGAGAGAGCGAGAGAGAGAGAGAGAGTAGGATCTATATAGTTCTAGTCCTAACTCCTACACAGCTTAGCCTAGCTCGACGCCTTTCGCTGCGAGAGCTCCAGTCGTGCGCGTGCAGCAGGCAGCAGCAGCAGCAGCAGCGGAGCTTCGCTCGGTGTCTGCAGCCCTGCGCCCAAAAAGTGTAGGTACACGTTACCATGTTGCTGCTGCAGCTCGCCTGAGAGAAGGGAGAGAGGAGTGTGTGCGAGGACGTGTGTAGGTTAGCAGCAGTGTGGAGGACACTAGAGGAGCGCCGTAACTTGGCGCGGCGCCGAGAACAATGGTGTCTATCATCAAGAACCAGTTGCTGAAACATCTGTCAAGGTAGGTGCAGCGGCGACGGGACACGGGATATTATATGGTGTGTGTGTGTGTATGCAATAGTTATGCTAATATACTGATGCTCTCTGGCCTTGACGGGGTGCGCGCGCGCGAAGATTGATTATTTTTCGAGGGCAGAGGGCTGCTCTCTCTCTCTCTATAATCCTTGTAAGTACTGCCTAGGAATTTACCACATGTGCTTATGTGCATCAGATGATGATTGTAGCAGTCCAACCGAGCGTGACGGCCGGGCTTCACTTGTCAATGGGGATCAATATTATTATAAGGACGAGTGCGAATCGCTATTTTTTGTTCGCTCTGTTGTGAGGAAATACTTAGTACTTATAAGCGCGAGGGGCCGAGGAGAGATAAGAGTAGTGAATTATTTAAACGTAAACAGCTAGCTACGCTGACAGCTTTTTCCGGCCCGACGATTTATGCCTGTGCCGCTGAAATTTATCAGCAATTGATTGCGAGCTGAAAGGCGAGAGATAGTACTGACGTTTTTTCGTGAGAAATATTGCAATTGATAATGTTGGCTATTACGAACGCTGCTGCAGCGTGGTCGTCGCTTTCTCTGGACTCTAAAAACACCTGACGGTCTTTCATGCTTTCCCTCTGTTATGAGATGTTTTTACAACGGCGTTATAGGAGTTTTACTGCCATAGAGTGCAGGTGGTGGGCACTTGTAGTCTTGCATAAACTTTTCTTGCTATAAAGACAATTTCCAATAGCAAAGGTATTAGAAAAGGCATTATTTTAGTGCTCTATGTAGGAATTGAAAATTATAGTCTGTACCTAATTGTTGATATTGTTGAATCTGGTTTTTAGTTTCAATGTGTATTGTGTATAATATAGTCAAAGTTAAATTTTATTAGTCATTTTATATTTTGAGGATGGGAAATTAATAATAACTGTCAGTAAAGCTGTTCTTTATAAACTGATATAAATGTTACTTTTTTCAGATTTACCAAGAATTTATCAGCAGATAAAATCAATTTGAGTACATTCAAAGGAGAAGGTGAGCTAACAAATTTAGAGCTCGATGAAATTGTATTAACTGATTTGTTGGAACTGCCATCATGGCTAAGATTGACAAGTGCATGGTGCAACAAAGTTACCTTCCGTATACAATGGACCAAGTTGAAAAACGTTCCTATATTTTTGGTGAGGAAATAAAAGAAATTACTTAATGCAGTGAAAGCTTCAACTGGAATATTGTTATGAAAATATTGTTATCAGTGATTGTATCAGAAATTTATCATTGGTCTTTATAAGAGATAAATTTAAATCTAAATTAATTTCAATATTCATTATAAATGTATAAAGTATTTCAAAATTAATATAACTTGATTATTGATTTATTGTTTAATATTTTAGAGTTTGGATGAGGTTCATATCGATGTGGAAACATGTGAGGATCTAAGGGATATGTCTTCCCCACAAGGTTTATCATCATATACCGGACCCACTAAATATTCTTACATTCATAAAATTATTGATGGAATAACAGTTGCTGTCAATACAGTTATTGTAACATTCAAAAGTCCTGCATTTATTGCCAAAGTTCAGGTATACAGAACTCAATATAGATTATGCAATATTGATGAAACTTCTGTCTAATTAATAATGTTATATAATATTTTTGTTCACCTGCAGATGACTCGAATATTAGTGGAATCAAAGTCTCCAACTTGGCAGCGATGTGATCTAAGGACTACAAGAGTTAAAGATCCTGATAGAGGGCAACTTCTAATCTTCAAAGAATTGGAATGGCAAACTGTAAGAATAGAAGCACAAAGTACTAAAGATAAGGACCTCACACCTCTTCGTCTTCTGACAAATCAAGCACGATGTCGAGTTACTATTAAGAAAAGACTATCTGGTACAAAATTTTATTTCATAAATTATAAGTATTTTATTTTAAAAATTAATCTATTTATTACTCATTATATTTACAGATTGTTTTGTGATGGGATCTAAACTGGTCATAATTCTTGATGATCTCTTGTGGGTTTTAACTGATTCTCAATTGAAAGCAGCTCTTCACTTCATTGATTCTTTAGGTGGTTTAATTGAGAGGGCAACTATGTTAGAAAGAAAGACCAAAGCAGCTAGGAAGATAGAGGTGTGTATTAAATTGTTTAAGAGAAATATAATGAAAACACAAATTATATTACCATGGTTATAATTACTTTCAGGTCTTACCTGAATATCAAGCACAAATTTCACAACAGTCTAAAGTCAAGAGTCAAAGCAATACAGCAATTGCTAAAATATTCAGTAGATACGATGTCGTGGAAACGTCGTATCATTTTCTATCTCAAAGAATAGACTTACATCTTTGTGATGATATAGGACGTTAGTATTATTATTTTATTATACTTTTTTTTTGTATAAATGCAGTGATTGCACCAACTAATAATTACATATTTAATCACTCTATTGTGCAATAGAAAGTGAAAATTGTTTTTATTATAAACTACATTCTAATATCTTCCCTCTGTTACCTAACAAACATCTAATTGTTTTCAGCTATCATTTACATGTCTATAATGATTAAGTAACTTCTTATTGTATCAAATTATATATTTGATTATATTATATTTGATTTGTATTATATTATGTACCTTTGATACAATTAATAGAAATTCTTATTTCATAAACTGATATTGTTTGTATTGTACTTATTAAAAATTTATTTTTGCAGCAGGTAGATCACTGCATCCTGACCTGAAAGAAGGAGGTGCTTTACAGATCTCATTGGTCAAGTTTCAAATAGACTTTTATCCTTATCATTTGGCTTTGGCAGATCGAAAGCACTGGGCCTTATACAAAGAGAGTGCTACACCGCACAGTCAATGGCTGCAGCAATCTCTTAACGCTTTTCGCGGTCAATTTATGGATCTCATTGATTCTGGTAGAACTCAACATTCTCCATTAACTAAGCCTCAGGGAAATGGTTCTGGTATGTAATCAATTTATATTTCCCATTTTATTTAGTTTACTTTTTTCCATTATTTAATCAAAACTTTTTAATAGAAAATGACAAAAGTGCAGAAAATCGCGACAAGGCACAGAATAATCAAAATCAAAATGTAGGTGCTCAAGAACAGAAGAAACCAGCACAACATCCAAGTGGCAATCCAGTTAAAAATTACGTTTTGGAGCAGCTTGCAAAATTAATGACAACGTGCATAGTTATTAGAGTAGATGACTTCACCTTATACAAAGTAACGTCATCATCAAGAAAAGCTATGCCAAAAGAATTCATAACAGGTAATTGTATATAAATTTATAATTCATATTCTTCTATTCTTTATTTCGTATACAAATGTTCTACATTATTAAATGACCATTCAACATTTGTATTTATGTAGCGCAAACGAGGAAGAAACACGGTCCAGGTATAAAATAGCTGATAAAAATCTGTAGTGTGCGTTAATTTACGTTGTTTTCCAATTGTCTATAATTTTTTTTATATTAACAGTAGAAGTAGAATGTATTGTATTTCAATATTACACTACATTTACCACATGCAGTTGGGATAGGTAGCACATAGTGCTCACTATAATTTGTAGATGAACAAACATATTCCACTGTGTAGAAAATCACAATCACTCAAATATATTAATATATTTTGTTAATCACATGGTCCTTGTGGATATAGCATGTCCATGAACTTTTTATTTGAAAACATATTTTTGAAACGTATGATTTTCCTAGGTGATCGGGACCGATTTTGTTTACCAGAAGATGTAAATATACTTCATGCAGAGTTTACTTATTACTACTATCCAGGAGACTTAAATTTCCCATGTATGTGAAATATATATTTTTTGCATAATATTAAAATTTTTCTTTTATCATAACACAAATTTCATTTTGTCTTTACTTTTGCAGTACCACCTCCAAAGTTTTACGTACAACTTAATCCCATTCAAATAAACTTTGATGTTTGTTCTTGTTTGTGGTTCAACTCATTTCTTCTTAATTTATATCACTCGCTTATGAATAGTAGTTCAAATATGGCAAATGCTTCATCAAACTTTATGTACTTTGATGTAAAGATAGAAGCAATATTACCAAGGGTAAGATTTTGTTATTTTGTAATACACTTAAAATTATTCATAATTAATAAAGGAATATTAAATCTATCATTTTTTTTTCTAGGTAATATTCGAAAGTCAGCAAGATTACCCTAATCAGAAAGACAGACCAAAATCGCTGCACATGCAAACGTCAAGAGCAACAATAACGAATGTTCGGTCAGCTGAGAGATCATCGAGAGCTGATTTAGCTCAATGCCTTAATGCTTTCCAAATGGGTCAAATGTTCTTTGGTGCTGAATTTCCTAATAAACCTGAAGATTTTAATGTGATAACGGATAAATTTTTGGAACACTATGCCGGTAAACAATATTTTATAATTATTTTATTTTAAATTGATTCTTCTGCAACATTTGTACTTCATATTAATACTTCTTTGCAGGTACCGATTGCATCAGAACCGTTCCGCCAACTTTCACGAGTAACTCCGTAAACGAGATGGTAAAGCAGCTGACTCGAGAACTCCTCTGGACCGAAGCGAAGGATGTTTGGTGCTGTAACTTAGAACCAGTCTGGGGTGACTTCCTTGGTACCCGTGCCGTGGGCCAGAACAGGCCTGTGCCATTCCTCGACGCTTTCCCACTGACGTTGTGGGTGCACATGAACGATCCCGGGACGAAGAGCAACCCGAATACGGCTGATATATACGGCCTTGCGTACATTAGTAATTTAATAAGCGTACAAATCAATCACTATCAATATCTGTTCTTGTTAAGATTATCCGAGATGATTAACGAGCTAACTACATATCTGTCTATCGACTCGAATAAAATTTTAAAAGTCGAAACTGGAGGTAAACTTCTGAATTCAATCACATTAGTTCATATAATTGTAATTTAAATGCATACAGCTTAATTGTGATAACATTTTTAGGTACAATGGTCATCGGTGCATTGGTTCCACAAGTAGAAGTCACCTTTATAATGCCGTCTCAGACTCCCGGCAAGGAGAATTCCGGTGGTGATCTCGAATCCGTGGTACCTGACACATCTAGCATAATTGACGACATTGGCGGAACATCGAGTCTGTGGCAGCACGCGGTAACCGCTCGCGTAGATTACGGAACGAAGCGCACAAACACGAGCAACGACGTGGAGACACCCCAAAGCGAAATCTCCTCGATGCTCTCCATGGATTTTGGCGCTCACAGCAGTACCATACAACAACAAAACATCTCACAGACTACCGTAACTTTCAAGCAGCAGAACGGATCGGAGAAGGAGGAGCAGAAAATCACGGCGACGACCGCGAGTGAAAGGCATTGGATGAAGACCCTGCACGAGGAGAAGCCTAAATTGACGAAGGTAGACTCTGTGACGGGTATCATACCGAACAATTTCAACGTCAACCTGTCTTCCATGAAAAAGGGCTTCAGCAACTTCATGACCTCCCTGGATTCAGCTCTCAAGCCGTCGCCGGAGGATGGCAGTGACACGATTTCTATGCAGAGCGATGTTAGTTCGGACAGCGAACATTACGTGATGACTTTGGAAGATCAGGGAAAGATCGACGCGGTTTTCAATGTCGACAATTCGATTAGGATTAGCGCTGTCGAGGAAGCCAGCGAAGTTGTGGAGGAGACACCCGATACTCAAAGTGAAAAATCGATGGACAGCGTTTGTAAAAGGAAAGACCTGGTACGTAATGCTTTTTGGAAATTTTTACAGTAAAAAACTTAATTCTTAAAAGTTATCAACAAATTTACTAAATTTGCGCTAAAATTTATATTCCAATGTTATATTTAATTTGTAGGTATCAATGACAACGTTTAAATTATCAAAGGTCGAAGTTATACAACAATCCGCTGGTTTTTCATCAGCAATCAAAGTTCAAGTTTGCAACGTCGCTAATGACGAATGCGCATCCATACCGTGGGATGAATTTCAGGTTGGTTAATTGTTTCAGAGCTTATTAAAGTTTGTAATCAGACTCAAAAACTTCGAAAAACTAATCTTATTAATAACAAGCTTTGTTTTAATAAATTTACTTTTTTCAGCATTCTAAATTAATTTATTAACATTTTCTTTAATATTTCTTTACACCACTGTAATTAATATTAACATCGTAAGCGATATATTTGGTTTCTTATAGTTTTAATCAAATTAATTATTGCTAATACTTAAACAACAGAATAATTATATTGGTATTCCATTTTCTTCTTGAAAATATTTTTTTAATTCACACTTGAAGCTGCTTAGGGTAGAGTAAATAATCACACTTTTTTTAATATTGATTCCTTGATAAATAGCATTGCAGTATCATTTCCATTATTATATCATAAATTTTGTTCATTATTTGATTATCTTTTCATTAAAACAATTCAATTTATTATACATATATACGTGTCATACTTATACAAGTTTTGTCTCTAAACTTTTTTGCATGCCTTCTCCCGCGTCTCTCCTTCTCTTGTGAATGTTTTTGTGTGGCACTTGTGGCAGGCCAAAAGAAAGGTATTGGCAACAACATTTTATACTAAATTTAAGAGTAGACAATCCACAATATGCGAGACGCATGAATTTAGATGATTAGATATTAACACGTTAAGTGCTGACAATATATATATATAGGCATTTCCTTACTCATATGCCAATTTGTTTAGCTTTTTGAAACAATAAAATTATATTTTTTTAATATAAAATAATTTATTCTTTTGAACTAAAGTTATATAATTTCATTAAAGAAAAAGTACATCCCCCTGTGGGTCGTACATAACTACAGGGAAACAGTTTGTTTCAAATTTTGTACGACCCAATATGGGACGTACAGCACTTTTAAGTGTTAATTTTTACAAATTTAAAAATTTTCAGATTAATATCAATTAGATTCTATTGTAACAGCCTTTCCGTTCTATTGAAATATAAAAATAAAGCAATTGAATTTATGTAAATGTAGTAGATAATGTAAAAATTATATTATTATTAATCTGGGAACATTAGAAAGCTTTTCATGTATAAATATAGCTAGAAAATAAATCACGCTAAATTGCGTGCATGTCATTACGGCTTTTAATATTTTGTTTATACGTATTTTTATTGCAAAATCACGCATTGGCTGCGTTTGAAACAACAAGCATGATTACATAATCTATATCAACCGATTGCCGCAGATTTTGTACATTTTATGCTACAATTCATTAGTTCAAATATATTCTGGTAGTGAATTTATCAATACATAGAATTTGATTTTTCCTTTTTGAATTCAGTAGAATCAATAAAAATTTAAGTTCATTACAATGTTCACTCTTCTACTATTTAGAAATTGTATTACTTATTAATTTTTGAAACTCTTAGAAAATCATGAAAATTTAATAGAATATTGAAAAAAGCACGAAAAGAATTAAAAATTTAAAGCACCACATTCTACCAGCATATATCATGAGAAACACTAGTTCAATTTTTTCATTAGTACCGAATACATTCAAGCTCATCGCTTTGATAATGAACCGTAGATATATACCAGTTTAAGAACATAGATGAGATCGTTCGTTTGATTTGATTTGAATAAAAAAATAAAAAAAAAAAAAAAAAAGAACAGAAGAGCTTGAACTTAGTTGATCCGCGACATCCACACGGCGAAATTGCACTATAATAACGCTTCTATCTCCAGACGAAGTTCAGCTCGCGCTCGAGGGGCTGGGTAGAGCTGCCCTCAGACGCGGACTGCCGTTCCCGCATCAAGCTGCGTCTGGATCATGGCTTGAAGGATCCGGAGAATTCACGCCGGCTGTCAGAAGCGAGTCAGTTGTCCTGCAGCACCGGTAGAAGATCGTCGCTGGATCCCATTCCCCCGACCAGTATTAACTTTGAGAATAAGGAGGCTATTTTGGGGCTGTTTGAGGACAACGTCGAGGTCAAGGTGACGGATGTGCCGCTCACAATGGCGATGAGTTCAGTTACGGGATTGACTGACCTGGTCGAGGACGAGGTCATTCCTAAGCCAATACCGTTGAAGGTGATTTTTTTCGTATACATATAATACGCCTGTTGCATTTTGATTTGCTTGAATATGAACTTGTGAATATCTAATGTTACATAGCGAAATTTCGTGTGCATTTCCTAATTTATTTCATTGACGCTGAAATTGTTGCTAATGAATCCCTATTCATTTCACAGGTGCTATTAGAAAATATAACTCTGCGTCTAAATGAAGACCGTCCTCCTAACAATATAACATCTCCCGGGCCGATTCCGATAGATGTGAGTGTTTCGAAGCTGAGGATAACAAGAGACGCAGCTGGAGTATTCCATATTGAACCTGCCGGTAAGTTACTCGAAAACACGAGGCGCTACAGATAATTAAAATTAACCTGCCACTTGTTCGTAGAGTTACATAATATTAATTTACATTGTATCGTCATAGAGTGAAAAAATATTCTTGCTAAGACCTCCGATACCTTGTAATTTTTGTTATTTTTTCAACTGAGTAAAATGCGTAGAGTTATAATTATTAATGAGAAACGTAATAATTGTAGATTTGGATTTTTTGGATAAAGCGCTTTCTGTATTAATTTAATGTATTAATTATTGCAATGCAAGTGGCAGAAACGTGCGTCAGAGTATAATTTGAATTTTACTACATAAGCATAATTGTTCTGTGCACTCAGAAGGCCTTTCGAATGTGAGCATTGATACAACACAATTAGAAAAGAAAATGTAGACGTGGTAGTGTTTAAGCTTTCGCAGCTCTAAGAAAGCACTGCTTTAGATATTAGAGGTTCGTCCAGGTTATGACAATATTGGACGTGCACATTAGACGCATGATATTAGAATAGTGTAATAGATAGAATGTTTTCGACTTTTTTTACTAAAACGTACAACTGTGAACAGATTTTTTATAATTTTTGATAATCCGAAAATAAATGATAACATTAAATAAGAAGCACAATATTGGAAATTCGGTTCTGATTGATTAATTACAGTTTTTAAAACTATATTTTTAAACTATAAAAAGATGACTAAATGTAAAAAATAACTAGAATAATTTAAATAGAGAATTTCATTTAAGGTCCATAAAAATAACGCATAGAAACAGCTATTGTTACATACTATAAATGAGTGTTAGAAAACATTTTGTGCTAATAGCCTTATTTTAGAAAAAAGCATGCTAGAACCAATTTTTGAAAAGGCTAAATAACGCAAACAATAAAACAATGAATAATTAGCAACTTCGCTGTATTTTTTACAATTAGATTTTTTATTCATACTACTCTGTAAAGAGAAAATACTTTAACATTATTTAATTTATAGTGAATGCAATGAGAGATAGTAAAGATCGATCGTTGAACGTCAGCGAGAAAAACACTACGCACCTTGCCAAGTTCGTGGAGCAAGAGATGGAGATCAACGTTTTGAAAGAATCCAGCCACCAGCTGAGATCCGATAACGAAGAGCTTCGTCGAAGACTAGCCACAATGGAGCGCCTATCCGAAGAAAACTCAAAACTCCGCCGAGTGAAAGAGGAACTTCGATCCTGTCTGAACGCTGCCCAGGAGGACATATCGGTGCTACTGAAGGAGAAGCGCATACTGCAGGAATCCGTGATAGACCTGCAGAATCAGCTGCCGGGCGGCGGTGGCGGTGGCTTCGGCACGAGTAGCCGAGGTTCCGCGTGGTCGAACAAGAGATAGCACACCAGCTGTTTCGACTGCTCAAACTGTTGCAGCTCAAACAAATCGTAGTGGCTCGCGCGTAAATATATATACATATACATAAATTTCGAGGGCGGTCTTCGAAATCGCAAGGGCAGCTAATGCTTGAAGGAGAGAAAGAGAGAAGAGGATCTATCGGAGTTTACGATAAATATAGACTTATGAATTCCTAATGGAAACACGAGTTAGAACTTGATGTTCTACTTTTTTCTTTACACACTACAATACGCTAGTGACTGCCGCCTGTGTCGTATAAATGTTGTTGGAATCGTGTAATTTGGAAAATAGAGAATGAGAAAGGACAGAAAGTAAAAAAAAGGAAGCAGGGATCGAATGAAAAGGGTGAAGGGGGGGGGGATTTTTAACGTCGTGTCTTCATTCAAGGCAAGCGCGAGCAGCACTAAGGTTGTTCGGGAATTATATAGCTAAAAAGTCCATTGATTTTTACATTATTTCGTACTTATCGATGGACTTTGTTTTTGCAATAAATACGTTTCAATTCTCATTTTTCGCGGTGCATTGTTGACTTTATAACTTTTATTATTGTCGCAAGTTCACAAAGGTCGCAAAGATTTTTCTATGCGTGCGGAGAGTGATTTAAAACGCATATGTTTTGAAAATGTGTATATATTGTAAATCGAAGTATTTGCAGAGTCTGTTGGTTATAATTTTTCAAGCGGAATATAGAGGTTTACTTTTCCTTTTTTGTAATTTACGCATAGTTTTACACGTCGAACGATTCGCAGATGACTTCCGACCGTCGTAAATACGTTTTTGTACTCTCTTTACTAAAAATAAAAATAGAAAATCGAAGCTAGCTCAGAGGTGGCAAATTCTAACGAAACTAGCGTAGATAAAGGTTTATCGAGCGAATCACGCCGGTGTTGCCTGTTTTGACTCAGTGCCAAGCATAATCGCTTGGAGTCTACGATGATGATCCAGAAAAACAATGGAAGTAAATAGGTTGTAAAGAAAAATTCAAGTTTTAATTAGAATCAATCAGAAACTAAATAGTATAAAAATAGCTTTTGCGAATAAGTCGTTGATTGAAAAGAAGACTGTATAATAAAATTCCAGATTTTTCTTAAAAGTAGCTTTAGCGCAACGTCTTCTTATTTAGTCTTATATCGACGGAAAAAAAATAAAAAACAAATTTTCATAATTCTGTCGATAGATTGCCGGTCAATCTACTGTTCAAATAGTGCGATGAAATATTTTTCTAGCTCCTTAAGATCCATTAGCTGACAGGCAAATCAATAGCATCTAACCATTGAACGAAATATTATAAAAACAAAAAAAAAGAACAAAAAACAAAAAAAAAAAATTTGTGAAGAGTTGATCAGACTTTTTTCGCATTATTGCGCATATCAGGAAAGCAATGGTGTTTGAAATATCAAATCATTGAAATTATCTCATTCACAGGATAAAAAGAGTTTTTTATATGCGATAAAATTTTATTTTGATTATGTTAACTTTACATTGTTTTTTCTATAAAAATTGGCTATTTATATTATTTTATATTCAAATATAGTTTCTAGTGAATGAATAAATAATTTTGGTTGATA
Organism: Torymus auratus; assembly: GCA_900474315.1. Taxonomy (NCBI): domain Eukaryota; kingdom Metazoa; phylum Arthropoda; class Insecta; order Hymenoptera; family Torymidae; genus Torymus; species Torymus auratus. Next base: position 13,229 of record UXGD01004872.1, read on the forward strand.
CTTCGAAAAATTAAGTTTTTATCTCGTGTTCTCATTTCATAAATGTAAGTCCATATTGATATTAAAATAAAAAAATCATATAATATTTTTCAAAACCCGTGACTGGTTAAAAATAAAAAGAACTATAAGTCAGATAAGTCTTGGCTTTTATTGTAATAATTAGCTAGTTTGTAATTCTTCAAGAAGGTACATTTCGTAAACTAAAACATTCGAATCGATAAACGAAGCACACCGTTAATTCCTTAAATGCACTACGTTACATTTGATAAATGTCCAATTTTTCGTGAAAATTTGTATTCCTTCCAAACAAAAGTTTTTGCTTATCGATAACAATGGCAGCCATAATTTACGAAATGAATCTGCTTAAAAGCGATGGCTAAAAATTGAGGTCGTCGGATTTTAATCTAAATCGAAGTTGTTGTATTAATCTTGAATGTTATCACGACGTTTTGATCAGTATCGAGACGCTTATCATTGAACATTGGGATTGATTTGTTTATTAGCTTGTCTTTTACTTTGTCCCAATAGACTATCCACTTCTTTGTTTTTTTATTTGTTAATGTTTGTTTTTTTACTTTATTTTGGCGCTCGTCCGTTTGAATATTTCCTTACCTACTTGTTTATTTGTGTGAATTAGCATACCTTGTTAAGCATCGTGTGGTGCGTTTTTTATTAAACAGCGAGCCATGTAATCTGATATGTAAGTGTGATCTGTTTTATTCATGCATAAAACGCAATTTTCGCGGGTAAGAAACCAAAGCTTTGTGATGTTTACGAATGTGAGAGTGTTTGCTTCGAAACACTTAAAATACATGTTAAAAATTCAGATATTTTACCTGAATTCGCTGTGTTTTGTACTTGAAACCTTTACATTCCTTTCCTAAATTATTTTATTTTGTTTAAAACTTTTATACTTATTAAGAAAAAAAAACTTTACATACATGATTCTTATTACAATTACAAATGTTTGCTCTCTAAGTGTATAAAAACATTTATATTACTATAGGTGTAACGTCGTTACGATAATAAGTTATTAAAACAACCGTATTATATTGTAAATAATAATACCTTTTGCTATTAGGATGGATACTTTAATTCAATACTCTAGTTACGAACAGATGACGAGGGCCGGCGAAGCCACACTTTTTAAATTTTATAAATATTCATTCATTCTAGCTTGATAAAATTTATTTATTTATTCATTTATTTATTTCTTAAACGGGCATAAGCCCTTTACAATAGATAAAAACGAATTACAAAGTAATCTGAGAGAAAACACTAGATGAGTAGGGCAAAACAGTGTCTTTAATTAATTACAAAAAAAAGATTAACTATTGATTTTTTAATAGCTGTATGTGTTTAATAATGCGTAAACTATCGTTTAAATTCTAAGTATAACAGCATTCCGTCTATTGTCCACAGTAATTATTGTATTCATCCTTTTTTCTATTAAGGTCCTACCTACGTGCCACTCAGGATCACATCAATTCCAGTGTAAAGAGCTTCGTGTCGACGAAGATGACACATACAGCACATACCAGACATCATACATATTAAATACAATTTTTTTATAATACTAGTGGGCTATTCATTTTTCATGCATTATCTTTAAAATGTTGCTTGGGGTATGTAATACGCAATTCTTACAGACCCAAGTAGTACTTAAAATTTTAAACATTTTTAACATTTCATAATTCTTTAAGATTTTAGAAAAAATAAATAGGTGATATTTGCTTTTCTTGATTATACTTTTAATGTGTTTATTCCATTTCGTGTTGCAATCAAAATTAATCCTTAGGTATTTACATGTTTTTTTACTCTGGTTTAAGAGTTATTGTTTATTTGGGTATCTAAATGATTCAGAAGAACTATCTCTATAGTTTCCAAATGTCGTGTAAACGGTTTCCGTGACATTTAGATATTTATTAGTTCATTTTGTCATGCATATAGCAGACCATGAGTTGTTGGCACACACAATGGCTGTGTCATGTGCATAAAACAAAACCACACAAGTTGGCAATTTATCTAATAAAATAAAATAAATCATTAATGGAAAATGTACCTGAGCTATATCTTTTAAAGAATACAAATTAAAAAATATCAGTTCTCATAGGTACATTTTTCATATTATTATTGAGAATAAATAAAGTTACGATGAAATAAAGTATATAATTATACACTTACATCAGCATTTTGAAACTAGTTCGTTTGAAATGGAACACTATACCCGATTTTTTGTCTTTCACTCGGTAGTGCGCTATAGACCGTGTAATCCTCAATCATTTATACCAAATTAAAAGTAAGCAAATAATATTATTGATAATTTTTTAATAAACTATTGAGTATTACAATTGCATTATACCAATAATTACAGAGGTATCTTTTTCATCCAACAGAAAATTATGCCTATAGTGACTTTTTTTACCGAAGCATTAAAAATGGTAAATATGCTTAATTTGTTTAATAGACTTTTAATTTATTATATTATATAAAATTTATTTGATGAAATACTGTAGAAAGTACTAAGGGAAGTCTTCTAACCATTTAAACGTTCGCGCCACAGGTCACCTCAGTGCCACCGCGCATGCGCACCGGACCGCTTCGCGTTTACCGCTCGTAACCGCTAGGCGGCTGAAACATTCGCGCATGTAAATAAACGTTTT
>UXGD01004873.1:0-15888 GCA_900474315.1 Torymus auratus
CTGCATGTCTTACCATACTCGATTTGTTCTACTGATACAACACACATCCTGTAATACAATTAAAAAAAACTTGATTTATCGTCCGGGACTCCGAGTATACTGAATTATCAAACAAATTAATTTCTAATTAAGATTAATGGTACTACTGCCGACTATTGTTTAATAGTTTGTTAAGGATGATTCTAATTTATCTATATACACCGAGGTGTTAAATAGTCCTCTTGTCATATAACGGTTCAAAATAAGTGGATCTCCAGTACTCAAATTTTTTATACTCTTACATATACATTTCATTATTTTTAAATTTCTTATATTTCTATACCTCCAATTCGTTCTTAGCCCGCGCGACCGTCTGTTCGGTCTGAGCCCAGAGGTGCACACCTTCCACACCGAGCTCCTCGAGCGCACATCCGACGGTATTCTACGTGCAGCCAAGGTCGGCGACCTGCCTTCCCTGAAGGAGCTCCACGAGCGCGGCTACTCGCTCCTCTCAATCGACGCCTCGGGCCAGACTGCGCTGCACCTAGCCGCGCGACTTGGTTACCGCGACGTCGTGCGCTACCTCATTGCCTGCGCGCCCCCGACCATCCTCAACATGGTCGACAACGACAAGTAAGTTTATATATACCTGTATATACACCGCTGCTGCTACTGCACACTGTTATCGCGATATCGAGTTACCGTGCCGGTATAATTGCACCGACGACGACGACTTCGGCAGAGCTATTAAGGGAGAACGTATATATATATAGGTACGCGAGGGAGATAAGAGTAGCAGAGCTAGAGAAGTCGAGACGGCGCAGATTCTTAGAGGTATACTGGCCGGATACAATAGTCGGATAGGGAGGACGGGGGCGAGAGTATTTTTGGAGAGGGAGGGAGGGGGATAAGATAGATGTGGGTCAGTCCTCGTCGGGGGATATACGAGGATCGGATGTGAGGAGAGAGGCTGTGTTGTGCGCGAGGGGATGAAACTTTCACCGCATCTATCTCTCTCGGGGAATGGAATCTTTTTGAATTATTAGACGAGTAGATCTCTCCTGCGCGGCATAGCTGAAGCTTGCATCTTGCGGCGTCCGGGTAATTATTGATGCGCGACCCGCAAATGTTTATATAGAAGGGGTTTTCAATATTTATAGAGGGAAAGAGAAGCGCCATTAGGTAATCAAATAATTATATATTATTGAATTAGCCCCGGGTGTCTGCGGTGAATATAATAGTTTTTTTAAATTATGATATGATGAAACGCCGCGCTATCGGTCACACCGTACGCGTATTATAATACATGCATAATCATGAACAATTCCGCGCCTCGTTCGTTACGCGTCGCGCGATCAATCACACCGGATGAGCTTTAATCCTCACTATCATAATTATTAAAAGTGGAAACAAACGAAAACTCGGTTTTTTAATTTTTGCTTTTGTTTAACGAAGGGGTCAGACGGCCCTCCACAAGGCGGCGCAGCAGAAGCGCCGATCGATCTGCTGCATGCTGGTGGCCGGCGGCGCCAAGCTCACGGTCCGCGACCGTAACGGCAACACGCCGCGGGAGCTCGCCCTGATTGCCGAGGATCGCGAGCTCGCCGCCTATCTCCACAGTAAGTACACATTCACTCACTCGCACACTGAGATATAGTAGTAGCAGCTCTTTATACATATACTAGCTGTCTCTTGTCCGACTGTCTCTCATACCGGCGGATATTAAAGCTTTGGTACAAACACGGGCGCATCTTTCCCTTCTTTTTTCATTGTCTCTTGCCGAGACTGCGCGCTAATTGGTTTCTTCTTTATTGTCGTCGTTATGTACATTGTTTTACGCCGACGTATATCCCAAGCGGGAAAGAGAGTAATGAATTCGAGGACGCGCGGTTATGATGGTTCAAGTGTGCACCGTCCCGCTGTAGCTTTGGCTGAATTATATACTTAGTTGTGTAATTGTGTGGTTCCGCGGGGATATATAGTAGCTTGGCAATTTGCGACTTGCGAAATTACAAGTCTGTCTTGGTAACCGGAATCGTTGTGTTAAAAGAGGCCGATGTCACCGGTGGTGCGGTTGTAATGATAATTATATATACGCGCGGAGGGAAGTAACGAGGCACTGATTTGTAGTACCGGGAAATGTATGTAAGCTTGTAATTTCGACGCGCTTAATTTGTTACTCGCTGATGATAGTTATTATATGCACGATGATGGTGATGGGCCGAGGGTTTATCGGTGTGTAGTTATGAGGGGATGTCGTGGAACTGTTATGGATTACTGAATGGTATATCTTTTGTGGTTATTCTATTAATAATTTTGTACGCGTTACGTTTGGAATTGCTTTAAGGAAAATTGAATAATTTTATAGTGACGATGTGGAGTTTAATTTAGGTCCTCGATATCCCCCACAATATGCATATAGATGTCACTACTATATCATTTAGTTGAAGAAATATAGTTATAGTTTCTATCTTCTTTAATAAAATATATTGTAGTATAGTTTCAACTATATAATTATCATAAATTCAACTATGATAATTATAGTAACTATATTTTCGACTCATTGCAATGTATAAACAAAACAATCCTGCAGCTTTTACCAATCATCTCACATAAATAAATAAAATTCACCAAATCGTTTGTCATAATATGCACCGTCTCAATTAATCAACACTAGACGTGCCACATCGCTTATCAATTCATAAATACACCCTGCCATATACGATCTAATAAACCACTCTCTCACACGACGACTGATCTTCTCTCCTACGCAGGCCAAGAGCAATTTCAACTAGTGACGGAGGACATGGACGGCATGTCATGATTTCGTGAACCTGCGTGAAACACGACATACACACACCCACACACGTGCGTTATTATATACGCTTGCGTGCGAGTGGCTATGTACGTGTGTGTGTATAGGCAACACGGGGGCTTTAAGAAGATATGCATACACCGGCTGAGCCCAGAGCTAGCGAGCGCCTTGACCCAATGTACTTCCCAAACACACATACACACACGTGCACACTTGCTAACGCGAGCAAGCGCACCTCTAACGCGGAAGATAAAATCGAGAGATAGAGAAGGAAGGAGGAGGAGGAGAGCAGCGTATAATGTAATCCAACATTATCCCAAGACTATCGTCGTTGTCTTCAAGGATCGTGGCGCCCGCGCGTGCGATTCGTATTTTAGCGAGCGAATATATATACATGCGAAATATATTCTGTGTATACGGGGGAGGGAGGGAGGTAGATGGTGCAGGACGAAAGCATCTCGAAGTATTATAGATAGAAAAGGGGGATATATATATATCGCTCTGATCGATGTGTAAGAAGTTGTACATTTTAATGAAAAATAAGAGGAAGAAGCGTTATTCTCTTAGAGGACAGTGAGAAGTTGATATCTGATGGGTGTATAGAACCAATCTCGTGTAAGATTAATTATTATTAATTCTACAACGGATTTTATTATAATAATATACTCTCGAACTACCAGACGATATAGAAGGAAAATTTCTTATACGCGTTTACAAACGTATTTGATTAAATTAAAGTAAAATAACAAAAAAAAAGTAAAGTAAACAAATTTTAAACGTCTCGACGATACGTTCATATCAGACTTTTAATCCTTAAATCGTGGACAAAAAAAATCCATTAATGAATTAAATCATTATGAATATAAATCGTACGATAGCGTATGTATAATTATATTATATATATAGCGAAAGAAAGTGCGCGCGAGCGTATAACAAAGAGAGTGAGGGGCGCGTAGCCGTAAACACCGAACCCGTATAAGGTTTTTAAATAAAGTATATAAAAAAAAGAGAACCGTAAATAAGTACTAAGCGAATGAACTTAAAGATTAAAAAAATAACACACACTCGTATATATATATATATTTATTATCTTGTAATTGAGAATTCCTTTATGGATGTTCCGTACCAATTTAAGACACATCACTAGTCACCTAAACAAACAAAAAAGTACAGGAGAGTGAGCGAGCGCGCGCGTCTTACCTAGTCGCGGATAGATGGAAAGTGTGACGCAGAAAAGCTTTTTCAAAGTCAATTTATATATATAATAATATAATATGAAATTTTCGATTCGGTGGAATAAAAAATCAAATAAAACGTAAATGAAAATTGGTATGTCTAAATACGACAAAAAAAAGAACAAAAAAAAAACAAAAAAAAACTGTGGGAGAGAAATGAAAAAACTACTTATTTTCTTAATTAACGAACGTATGTGTATTCCAAGTCTTTCTGATTCGTCGAGTGTCGCGGACAAAAAGGGGGAAGAAAAAAACCAATCGAGAAAAAATATGAGAGAGAACGAGAAACTATAAGAAATTCACGGGGACAACATAGGTATTTATTCAAGTACCAATATATGAAAAAGAGGGATCAACGTACGAACACCAATTAGCTATTAGAGGCGGTCTATCGCAACTATACTATTATACTGCTATTGTTATACATAATATAAATATAATCTAATTTAACGTATATATATCGACTATTACATATTGATAAGCGGCCGTCGTCGTTTAGCCTATACACTAGGATCGTGGCGCTGGCAAGAGGGAAGGGAGAGAGTAATTCCAATAACAACGCGCGGGGGCGCGTGTATAAAACGGCATATCTCTCTCCCACTCTCTCGCGGGACGGGCGCGGATAATGTCCTCTCCTACAGGACTCTCGAGCGCGGGCATACTAAAATTTATCTGGAGTCGTTAGCTTTTGAGTCGCTGCTGACGATAGTGTACACAACTCTTATCGATAATACACCTCGCCCTGAAATCCATAAATATTTATCTCTTTCGCTCTCTCTCTCTCTTTACGGGTTTTGTAATCCTCATACACATCAAAGAGAGAGGGAGACATGACACACGGAGAGCGTTGTAACACGGGCTCCCTAAACGTATAACTTTGACGACTCCCGATGGACTTTAGGACAGCCATATGGAGGTGTCTGTGTATAGGTGTACATGTACAGAGAGCGGCAACAGGCAGGCATCCTTCCACTATGTCTAATTTTTTCGTGTCATTAATATTATAATATAGGGGGGTATGGGGGGACTGGGAGCCAATGCGTGTACGTACGTTTCGACTCATTCTTAAAGATACAGAATACACACACACATACACGCAGACAGACATGCGTACAACAATACTCAGACTCACACACATATGTGGACGATTTACCTATAGATCCGAATGTAAAGTTTTTTTTTCGTATAATTAATTATTATATACTGTATGGGATATTATATAAATATGTACGTGTATATAGAGAGAAAGGACCGTGGATTATAATTATCAGAGACAGACGTTTTATCAACCACTGAGCATGCATGATTTTGTGATAAGAGTATACTTAACTTTCGTTGCAGAAAAGTCAATGTATAGTCTCCGAGTATAAAGAATTAATAGGGTGTGGTGTGTGTGTGGTACAGCGTACAGAACACGCGTAATCGAGCGGTAATTCTGTCCGTGACACGAAAGGGGGGAATATTTTGCTATACCGCGCAGATATCGATATTTTTACGAGAGGTTCTTAAATTCTTTCGGTCCATTAGCGTGAGAAGCGTCGCGATCGTTTTACTTTTTCGCGCGGTGCGACGGATCAAGCTATCGATATATATTATATTTAAAAATTTTAACGCACGTTCGTACCGTCGGATATATCACAATATAACGAGTATTTTTTTAAAACGATACTTATGCCGCGGGTTTTACTGTTACAACGGCAGAGCTGCGCACACACTGCATCTCGAAAGCGCGCGCAAGTATTCGTCGATATCCGGTGGATATTCGTGGTGTTTATTGCTATATACCTACGGTGAAATGCAAGACGCTGAATTCTATAAAATTTTAACGACTCTAAAGATGCCTTCGACATTTGTCGGGGACGACGGAGGAACAAAAGTATCTATATATGTATATCTCTTGCTTTCGCTCTCTGGCATCGTGTAATGATATATAAAGTATAACTGTCCTCGTGGACGCGGCGTGCTGTCGCAGAAAAAGTCATGCCGGTATGCGATATGCCGCGCGTCGCGAACAAAGTACCAATTTTAATATTTTTTTTTAAACGTTTTTCGAAACGACCGACCAGTAAGTATTATTTCAAGCAATTTTCCAAGGCATTAAAAAAAGTAAATACACACACACAGACCCACACACACACACACACAGGGATAATTCAGTTGCGACAATCCATATCAAAGAGTATATTATATATATATTTTTTGTTATAATATACATTTATCTAAGAAAAAACCAACAAACAAACGAAAGTCTTATACTTACGGAGTTGTTGAAAACAATGCATAATTCTATATTGGAAAAAAACAACAATATCGTATTTTAAAGGGAGAAAAATGGGAAAGAGCAGGTTTCGTTCGTATATACATACATACAGTCCACTGTCGCGCTTAGCTCGCGCACGGTAGCACGTCAGTATTTAATTGCATTAAAAAAAAAAAATAAATCTTAGCTGATTATATATTATATGCATGTCTATATGTATACACACTCACAAGTACATCGGCGCGTTTAGCATTGAATGTGAAGTCGGGAGCTTCTAGTCGGAAGCAGCAGTAATCTTATTAGCGACAGCTGGATACTAAAGGGGATTTCGAATTATAAATTTTATTTTATTTAATTTCTATATAGCGGGAACATCTTTTTAAATTTCATTATGAATGATATAATCGAGGTGGAGTAAGCTTTGAATTTTCTTTTTCGAAATATATTACGAGTCGTATTTTTTTGTTTCTCGTTTTTCTTTGCCGGAATTAAATTTGTTGAAATCATGCGTTAAAAGTTTCACGAACCGTAAATAACTGGTATTTGTTTTTATCGTGGACTGTTGTGTTTTACTCCTGTTTTTTGCTGTGTTAAATTTGTAGTATAGGAATATTATTCATGCTCTTATTTTTCGCTTCCACATACCCGGAAAAAAATTTGTAAATAAACTGTTACTACATAATGTCATTAAAAAAATATTGTTTCATTTTATATCGGTAAAAAGTGTATAGAAAGCAAAAAAAGTTCTATATTAACACTCAATTGCTTTTTAAAGTTGACATTACCAAAAATGTTGCATAAATAATACGAAATCACGTAAAATTTAAAATTCATCTCCAGCTCTGAAGTTGTATAGCCAACGGGAGGGAACTTAACGAAAAATGCCTTGTGTGGTCCAGATTAGTGCGTATAAAAAAAATCGTGAGAAGATAGATGTGAAAATTAAAAAAAAACTAGACGAATCGAGACAGCGACGTAGAACGGAGATTATCGTCTATATTATTAATAATATACATAAAACAAAGCATATCGGGCGAGCGGTTTTTGTATAGGTACTACTACTACTAAACTACTACTACTATACTACAGATACACGCATAATAAAACACACGTCGTACGTACACGTTGCGTTTCTCGGGAACGATCACGATGCTGTAAATTTAATGTACTTAAAAAAAATAAATATATATATAAAATTACAACTTTCAGCCCGAGTGAATTTGCGTGCGCGTGGTACATAGCCATAAAACATGAGTTTATTCTGTAAATGTGCGATGAGTATATTAGAGTAAAAAAAAGAGAAAGAGTTATCGAATACACTGTTAAATTTAAACGAGAACGAGGTAAAAGATAATATAAACGACGTGTATATCGCTGAGGGGAGTTTTGAACTGGTTGCAAGGGAGGAGAAATAAGTAAATAAATAGAAAAGGACAAGTATATTATTATTATTATTGAAGAGAACGAGAAAGAGAAAAAAAAGTAATGATGAATAAAATGAAAAACACAATATTGCCTTCCTCTTGAGAGAGATATCGGAGCTCTTCGGCCTGCGCGTTCTTTTTTCTTTTTATGTTTTAGAGCAATAAATCGGGGACAATCATAACGAGGTATAACACGCAGGCCGAATTCTCGCGTTTCTCCCATTGTAATAGCGTCTATCGTTGATTTTAATTAATTGTAAACGTGAAAGGAGAGAGAGACAAAAATAACGCTGAGAAGCGCTTGTGTACATTGTCGAAACGGGGAGAGACGGTGACGAGAAACGACGGAGGATGAAAAAAAAAATTATATAAATATATTCTACGTATAATTATGTAATATCTGTATCACGAATTTCACGATCGAATAAAGGTGCAATTCGCAGTATAACGCGACGACTCCCAAGGTTTCCATTGGTAATTTACGTGTTTCAAAGCGAGATAAATTATCCGAGATTTTTATTCGTAATCGTATATAGTAAACGAGCGACTGTAATGCTTTCGCCATTCAAACAATCTAGATTGAGTCTGTGCAACGAAATGTATACTAGGGGAAAATAGAAAACACAAATTTTCGAATGCGTCTCTTTGATTTACTCGACTCTTTCATCGATCAACGTGTGTCTGCGTTTTTGGAACAAAAAAGCGATGCGAGAAAATGTGAAAGTGCTAATTTAATTACGCGATTATGTAATTACCGTTTACATTGCGAATATCATTTGAAAATGTCGTTTCAAATTTTCGTCGATGTATAGATGTATATTAGACGAGCGAAGAAGTGATGAATCTTGCCGTAAGATGCATTTTCAATTAAGTGAATATACACATTATCGAACGAGCTTTCACGTTTTCTTAGCATCCGCGGGAGATAAAAGTATAACACTGTAACTGGACATCGAAGGAGTCTTTTTTAATCCTTTTCTACTGTAAAATCGTCGAACGTGTTTTCGTGCGTCGCCGGAGGAATGAGAGAAAATTGCAAAAGACGCAAGGGATACGCGTGCGTGCGTGAGAGAGAAAGAGTGTACACTTGCATTCCGGGGAATTCGAATCAGACACGTCAGGGTTAATGAGACGCCTGCGCTCGCGAAAAAAGCCGATAAATCAATGGAACGTAGAAAAGTAGAGCGTACAATAGACACTTATTTTTATTGTTCTCTCTCTCCCCTCCTCTCTCTCTCACTTCGCGCGACTCGCGCGCAAAAGCTATAGGGATGCAAGTGAATCACTCGAGGCTTTAATTATAGAATGCGATCGAAATGTAAAAATGGTTTGGAGAGGCGAACGAGTGCGGCGAGGTTAATCGCGAGTGATACGCTTTCCTTTCTTTTCTATTTTTTTTTTATTTTGTGATTGTAACGAAATTCTACTTATTTTTAACGTTTATGAGCTTATACCAAATTGTAAAGATCTAGGTTAATTAAGAAGACATGTTCTCTTTTAGGACTTTAAAATTAGTTTGTAATTGTACATGTATATCGTTTATATAGGACGCGATTTCCCGAACGACAAAATTGTAACGATTATTTATATATATATTTATTATTCGATAATGTAAAATTGGATCTTAAATAAGATAGTGGATAAAATTGTAAATCGATGAGGTAATAGGCATTTACTAAAACTATTTCCTTAGTCTTCTATTTTTCCAAACCTTTTTGTTAGATGTTGTGGTCGGTATAATATATTCATTCCTGATTCTCTGACGTTTTTCGAATATTTTTCTAGTGTTTACACGCTCGTCGTTGATCGAGAAAATGTAGCGAAAGTCTGGCTTTATATCGCAATATCGGAGATTTTATAAAGTCAAATGTGCTCTATCTCCATGATTTCGTTTTTGTTATATACTTGCGATAAATGTATTTTCTGGAGAATGCAATCTCAAAGCAGAAAACTGTACCGCTTATAGATTATTATTGAGTCTTACGTAAAAAGTTCTTCCTGATGTAATAATACGTTTATACTGTAATATTGTTTTTAGAAAGATTTTGTGATGAAACTTTTTTTTTTACGTTTTACCTAGTTTTCTGACTCTTTTATTTATATAATTCTTTTCATCTTCGCAAACTTAATATCCACTGTGATATTTACTTTTATGTTGTCATCTCCGATCCTTTTTCAGTAGGGCTCGCTCAGAATCAAAACAAAGTTGATTTGCTCTATAAGAAAAAAAAGTAAAACAAATAAAGAAAAAAATACGGTTGTGAACATTCGAAAAAAAAGTAGACACACGCACGTGACCATATAAAAGAACAAGATTGTAGGCGGAGCGAGTTCCTATAAATAAAATTAGTAAGAAATGCAGCAATTTCTATATGACACTTTAAACAAACAAACACCAAAGTATTAAAAAAAGGCGTAAAGTAGTAAGGTATGTTAAAAACGAGGCAAAAAATAAATAAATAAAAAGTAAATGCGTCGAAGAAGCTCTAACAATGTTTATTCGTAAATAAGATTCCGGCGCGAATCCTTCTGCGTAGAACCAAAACAGAGAGAAAAAAAATGAAACAAACAATTGTAAAGACAGTCCGTTGGTATCTTCTATAAGAAATTATTATATACCACATTGCTGTTATATAGCGTAATCCTTTCGATGAAATAATGGATATATATTCCCTCTGTTGTTCGAGAAAGACGAGCACGAGATGTGTTATGATTTTTAATCGACGATATTGCCATATGCATTCTCAAGGGAGATGAAATTTTGTAAAAAAAATTCCTTATGTATATACGTGAATTGACGACAATTCGTAGACGTAGACTGTATGAACTATTTCAAGTAAACAAAATAAAAACGATAAAGAATCTTTCACGGAAAAGTTTCTTTCCTTACGAAATCTTTGTTCTTCCACGTTTGGCATTCTTTTATAAAAGAAAAAAATAATAAAATTGCGTTCCAACGCGCGCAGAACAGACTACATGTGCTTTCTTCCCGTGTGATATTATTACTTCAGACATATAATGTATCGAGCTATGCGATCCCATAATGACGAATTATTTTTTTTATCTACTTTGGATTGTTAATATCGTATCCCGATATAATTGTATATTTTAATTCTTATAAGGAGTGTGAGCGTCAAAATTAATAATTGTTATATTCTTGTTATTATTATCATTATTATTATTATTTAGTGGCGTCTTTTGTCGTTAAGTTGGTGATAACTATGTTTGTAATATTTCCATTGTTTCCTTATATATAATTATATATATAATTATATTGAGAAGGAAAAGCAGTCTTATTATAGAATATAACAAATTTCTCTGAAATAATCTTTAATTTATTTGAATTATTTATTTATACAAGTTACGATCACTAGTCGAAGGTTCGAAGCATGAATTTTCAAAGTCACAAATTACCGTTGTTACTTTAAGGGGCTGCTAGTGCATGAATATATGCAAAAATAAAAATATATTCCAATCGTTCCTCAATGACGAAAAAATTATAATGTTTGTCAATGCTACAATTTTTGTTTTATTAAAAAAAATACAAGAAACGAGTTCTTTTACGTTTTCCTTTTGTTATGTACTTTGACAACTTATTTAATTTTTTTTTTTTCATTCAATCTTTTTCTTTATTAAAAATAATAGTAATCTTATGGCTATAACAATTATATATTCTAAATGTACTATTTTTTGCATACAATACAACGAAATCTCATCGTCAACTATTGGAGACTGCTACACACTAACGTGAACTTGTTATCTCTCAGAGCTATAGAATAAAAAAAGAGTACTTTTTCAAATTATTTACTAGTAAGTATCGTAAATGTTTTAGCATTGCGCATGGTAAATCCATAAGTGTATGTATATTGTGCGTTCGTAGCCCCTTAAGACTACTTCAATTTAATAAAAATAAAGAGAGAAAAAATATAACTTGACATTGTTACGATTACAATCATCGTTATTATATTATCGTAGTTTAAGAACTGGCTATTTTAATATAAAAGAATACATTCTCATTGCAAAAAAATTTGTATGGTAACTGCGAAATATTGTGCAAGATAATGATGCGGAATCGCCGGTTGAACTTATGAAAGATTGCTCGCTATATTGAGAAAGTTTGTTCTGGTCGGTAAAGAACCTGGAAAATTACAATTAAATGCCGAATCTATGAAGAAAAAGTATAAATTTTCCATTGCAAAATGTGTAACGTGGTAATGAATTATGAATACCTATTACAAAAAAATAAAACAAGCTGCAGCAATATATGACAGCGAGACAGGACCAATAAGTAGAAGAAACAAAATAAAAGAGACAAAGTGTTGCATTTCATACAGATGTAGAGCCAATCTGTTGTTACCTGAAGAAAAGAAAAATGAGAGAGAGGAAGAAAGAAAAAATCGACAAATCCTCGAACTCCGCACATCTCGGCGAGCATCGAGTGCTACACACACATGCAGACACACATATATGAGATATCGTTTCGAATCGATCGCATTAATACGGTGTACTCGTGTATATTTTAATACATAAATAATTATTGCATCCTAAACCCTGATGAAGAAATAAAAAAAAAGACAAAAAATTTTTCGGCGTCTAGACAATTCTTACCGAGATGTGTGTGCAGGAATTACGATATTATAGAGAATGTGTGTGCGCGCGATGTTGCATCGCGGCCGTGTGCGCCGATACGAAGATAAAAAAAAACAAACTTAAATTATAATCACGATGGTATCGAATCACTATATTTTCCTTGATGAGAAGAAAAAAAAATAATTTACTTCTAGTGTTTATTAAATTTTATGAAAATAAAGCACTTTACTACAGCACATTCCAGTTTTTTGTTTTGTCCGACAACGTATCATAATATCTTTAGATTATTTACTAGTAAAAAATCCAAACGAGCTGCGGGCGTACTATTTTGTTGTTGAGGCTATTAAAATATAATTTTTCATTATGATTTTATTTTCCTTTATATAATTCGAGAATTCGAGATAATAATCTATTTTATCCTTCAACGATCATAAATAATCAAATCCATCTCTAATCTCAAAAGGAGTGAAAATAACGGTGGCGCGCGTAGTGCGCGAATTATCGTTAGTAATTCGTTTAAATGATAGGATGATCAATTTTTCAAAGCATTAAAGAATTATTCTTTTTTTATTCTAATTTGATTTAATTATTTAGTTTCAAATATTTATAGTTAAGAATAAAATTTTAATTTCAAAAATTTAAATGCAGCGAAAGTAGCGAATTTTCGCGCTTATTCCTTACAGACCAATAATAATTTTCATACTTTAAAGGCTTCACAATATCCAGTCATCGTTTTTTTAAGAGTAGAGAATACGCAGCATAAACATAGTTTAGGTGATCTGAGCAAAAATTATTTGCATTACTTTATAACAAAAATTCATTTTAATTAATTTAAAATTATATATATTATTTTAATGTTTTAATATGAGTTCAACCTGCGAATTACATTTTTCAACGGTAATTTTATTTTAAAGTTATCCTCTTATATTTCATTTTTCCAGCTGGAAGTTAAAAATGAAACGCGCGTAATTAGTAGAAGTTTTTTAATATTAAAACTCTTAGTGTCCTATATTTTTATGCCTTATACATACACAAAAGAAATTATGATTTAAATATATATTATGTACAAAAATTCTTTCCAACATTAAAATCAGAATTAAACAATAAGCGTTTCTTACAAACTCTTTAAACCTGTAATCAATATAGCATTATTGCATCTACATATACATTTAAATCATTCATACAACCCTTAAAACTATGACTTCAACTAGAAGGGCGCTCATCCCACCTTATCAACACTACCCTGATCGAATCCATCCGACCACAGATGGAAGCTGATACCACGTTGATGCCATACATATATCTCGCTGCTACTTGACGTAGGGCACGAGCAGCGAGCACACGAGCCTGTTGCGGAACGAGTCCGTGTAAACGTACCCCGAATAAAATCCAGAGCACTCTGTTGTCATCAGTCATATCCGCATGTTGAGCTTCCGGTGCGACGTGCACATAGGTGACCGTAGCAGAGCTTCCAGACGCGGTAGCCAGTTCAGAGCGAGCTGAAGGTTGCTGAGTAGCAACCAGCTCCCCTGCCTGTACAAGAGAGTGGAAGTTGATTGATTGAATCGTGTGAAAGAAGGGTGGGAGGAGGGGAAGACGCGAGGGTGTGTGTTTGACTCACTTGCAGGCGGTTTCTGGGGCGGCCTCGGACCGAGCAACGTGGCCTTGACCGCGAGCGAGACTTCCACGAAGCTGGCGGCCGGGACTATCTGGTTGGCCACGAGGCTATACTCAGCTCGGGCTCTGGGTCGACGCCTGGCGGCAAGAGCAGAAGGACCGGTCGCTTTTCATTCTCATCAGAGATTTTTTCAGGTTCCACAGTTCCACTGTTAGTAATTATAGTGTGAGTGTAAGGCGTCGAGGAAGCTGCCGATTTAGACAGAGCCGTATGAAGATGTTCTGGATGTGGGGCTTGATCGATGAGAATTTTTCAAAGTTGCTCAGGTTTTTCTCTGCGTAACGATGATGTTTATCCAGCTCGGTTTGAGCTATGTGCGCACTATTTTTCGATAAATCGTGAGCGATAAATGAATTTTAATATTAAAATCAAATCTTGTCAGATTATAATATTAGCTCGAGTAGGTAAAACATGATCATAATAAAATTTCACCCGAATGACAAAGCAACAATCAAATAACATTAAAGCCCCCCGCTGCACTCGAGCCAAGGCTAATA
Source organism: Torymus auratus (assembly GCA_900474315.1). Lineage (NCBI taxonomy): Eukaryota > Metazoa > Arthropoda > Insecta > Hymenoptera > Torymidae > Torymus > Torymus auratus. Next base: position 14,479 of record UXGD01004873.1, read on the forward strand.
GCCCCACTTCACCCTATTCCTCGTAAAACTTTCAGCCACCATCACACTTTTACTAAAAAACGAACAAAGCCCGCGAAAGAAAAGAACGAGCTGCTGCTGCTGACCTCGGGCATCGTACCGATTAACGCTTTAATGGCGGACTGGAGAATATAATTGGGCACGACGAATTTCCCCCCGTCACGAGGGCCGCTAATGTATGCGCTCTCGTCGGCTAATAAAACGCTGCGCTGTTACTCCGACACCGAGCTGAATGACATGGCCAGGTAGAGGGCCAGGGATACCCGCTGACGCTTGCATAAACCGCCTTTGTAAGGCTATTACGCTGGAACATTATCGTTTGAATTTTGGGGATGGTAATACTGTACAAAGGATCGGAAGTAAGTAGAGTCGTTTTAATTTGCGCGTCTAAGTTTTTGCCAGAACGAGCGAGTGGAGGAGGAGCTTGTGAATTATTGCGCGACGGGCTTTGAGAAAAAGTATAGTATCTTGCTTTGTGAATAAGTCGAGAAGATATAACTGGAACGGGATGTGGAATTGTTATAATCAGGGGTGAAAATTTAATTAGTTGGGTAAGGTTAACGGAAGGTTTTTTAGTTGTCAACAATTTTGTTTAATTACGTGACTGTTTAACATATAATATGTTTATTTTCTTTAATAACAAGTTCTCGACCAATCATGAACTGAAAATAAATTTTTCTAAGACAGGAACCATTTTTGCGTTTTTTTACCTAAAAAAGGTTTTAAAGTAAATTTGTTTTTCGGCCAGGGGTAATATTCTGCAAGACTTATTGCGCGTTATTTTCACATATTATATGGGGATAACTTCATGTTAACTGTTCAGCTCAAAATTTAAAAATTGCTAAAAATTTTTTTATTCGTTCTAAATTAATCCCAAAACACAACCATAAAGTTTTAGAGCAAAATATTCAATCGTTCAAAAATTAGAATTAATTGAAAAGTAGGTAGAATTAATTGAGTTTACAACAGAGGGTACAAAAAGCTTTAATTTAAGCTGTTTCATTTAAAAATGTCGATTTTTAAATATATAAGTTATTGGCTATCAAAAATAGAGTAAGTATAATATCTTCTCACTCTATCTTTGATAGCCTATAACTTTTGTTAAAATCGATATTTTTTAATGAAACACAGTTGAAATTGAAGCTTTTTTTATCTTCTTTTATAAACTTTTTAGTCCATTTATATCTTATTTATATGACCGAAATATTTAAAAAGCTAAAACTAAAGAAAGAGACCCCATTTTTATCGAAAATTGTTCAGTTTAAACATAAAATAGCTTGGATTTCAGAAAAAAGGTCCATTTACAAAAAACCCGAGACACGTGTCTCATTATTTGTCATAAAGAAGTACATCCTATATTTTTAGCCAAATCCAAGACCAACAATCCTGATC
>UXGD01004874.1:0-15886 GCA_900474315.1 Torymus auratus
CAACATTCCTAACAGATTATCTCATAAACTTTTTTTTTACTATCACAAAGCTTCCTCTAGGAGGAAGCAAAAATATACATATTATGGATTCAATTAAAACTTTCCTGGCATATTAAATAACATTTATCAAGTTTCGCAATAATGTGACTACCTACAAAAAATCCAAATAAATCACCAAAACCTGATCTCAGCGATTGAAAAAAATTACAGACGTGTTTTTCCCGTAGAGACAACAGTTGACAGCAGTTAATAAGTCTTCAGACGAAAAAGTTTAAAGCCGTCACTCGAACCTCCCTTGTCATTTAACATGTTCAGCTTGCTTTTAATCTCCGAGAAGATTATAGCTGGCTACCGTAAATTTTTGTAAAGAATAATAAACGCCCATCATCTGTTAACGTGATGTTCTTGCTCATTTTCAACTTATTAAGCTGTCTCATTACTTTAGGAAAATTAAGAAAATGAGAAATAACTGTATTAATTTTAGAATGAACGGATTAACGTAATAAAGCCCTTTTGTGTAGTAAGAAAAATGTAATGTGAAAAAGATTTAATTTAATTTACAACTATGCAATTAGTAACATCCATATATTATTATCATAATTGATTTATTATTTTATAGCAAAATCATAAAAGATTTTATGATATTATTTTACAATAGATTTCTTCTTTCCCGAAGTAACATTATAAGAATGAAAATTCATTATTCTAATCTAGAATAATTTGCCATCTAATAGCCAATAACAATGCAAAAATGCTTGAAATATTCAAGAATGATTGAATTTTAGATTCACTCGCATTTGCATAGTGAAAACTACAATCGAAAAGCTCTTCGGAACTGTGACCTTTTCTCATGAGATTTTTCTCCCGTTCTGTCTTCATTCGAATAGTACGTTTGAACGTTTCTACATAAACTTTTCTTCATTCTTTTAGAAAATTCCAATAAAAAAATCACGAAACAATTGTACTAATTAAATAATTACTACATATTTATCCTTTTTTAAAAAAAAAGATACAAACGAAAATTGATCTACAATAGAAGAATGAAGAAGAATAAAAGAAATTTTCAAGGTTTATAATTTAACTTTAAACGGAAATGAATTCAAAGACTCCATCGATTATCTAAAGCTATATATAAAACATTTGATTTTATAATTTCAATGCTACCAATATTACCAGAACAATTTCTTAAAGTGAACAAACTGATTTCATGAATACAAAAACTTCTTTTAGCAGCATCATTAACATTATCCAACGTACCTGAGGAGTTATAGTCCAGGCGTGGGTCATGGTGATACCCTCGAGGTCAAAGACAACAATACCACCGAGGATCTGTGCACGAGGTTCGAGCAGTCCCAGCTCCAGTATGATCACCGTCGCCTTGAAGATCTCATCGACGGAATACTTGCGCGGGTCCCAGTTACCCATGCGGTAGATCATCATGCGCCGGCCGCAGGGTGTACGGTAAGCCGGCACCGTCATGATGTCGTCGTCGCCGATGTGCCTCATCTCCACCGGGTTCACGTCCTGGTGGACTTCCGGGTGCTCCTCCTTGAACGTGTAGTAGCGGACGATCTGGAATATACGCAAAGAATATACAATCATTATTAGAAGTGTGTAATTTGAACGTTGTATTTAATGGTTAGAGTGACATTGCAAAGGATCTTATAGGCAAGAATATTATGAAGATAGAAAAGGTCGCATAAGAAATTTATAGCGAAAAGCTTGACTTATGTTTGATTGTCTTTAATAATAGTTTGATTATGTCATAGCTCTTTTTTCTGTGAATGATTTATTTACTATAAATCAACCAAAAATAAAAGATAAACGAGGTACTTCTTTAGTCAAAAGGATTTTTTATTATTTTCTACGCGAAATACAGTTTTATACCGTAAAAAGAACGAGATCTTTATACTGGATAAATAAAAGCGTTTCTATTTTTAGACTCGCCCAGGCCGTAAAAACAATGAGCTCGCATATTTTATAAATTCAAAGGCCTGGGTCCATATTCCCTTACAGTTCCTTATTTACGAACTATCCCTTGCAAAGAACATTTTACTCCTACACTCTTCACACTATTTTATATTTCTTAATATTATGCAATCTCGAGGATAAAACATTCCTAATTAATGTAAATCTCGCCCGAACAAAACTACGGTCCATCCGCGTTTATATTTTCATTGACTCTTACCGCCTGAAATATTCAACCGCGCCTACCTGAAATCCTCCCAAAACAAAATTGATATTCAATCCGCCGTGTTTATTTTTTTCTTCTCCACAAACCAGCGCTATCAGTAAATAAATAAGCACCACAGCAAGCGGTTTATAAACCATATTTCCTGATCGATCGGGAAACGAAATTGACGGAACCACGTAGCGTCAATCATCGCAAAAAAAAAAATTCCGCATGAGGCAGATCTCTCTTCACGCGCTAGCTAAAAACACTTGGCTGCGTGGAATTAGTCGGAGGGCAATAATTGTTTACGCTCTAGCGCTATATGGCGGCGGAAAATCCGAACGAAAGCGGAAAAGCAATATTCCCGGCTCTCGCCCTCCGTTCACACGTACCTATATACATCTATAGATATACAACTGTGAGCTCGGCGAGAAGTAGGTCAGCCCTTCGGTGCGCCCCCCTCACTCTCGTTTTCTTTCTATCTCGCTCGCTCGCTCGATCTCGACCAGCGAATAAATTATCGGATCAGTCGCTCGTTTCGCGCTGGTGCGGCAATTTCCCGTCGGTGGAGTTGGTTCGTTCTCTTTTTGTTTTTTGCACGCGCGATGGCTGGTAAACGTCCTTACGTGGAAGTACCTTCGCGGTGTGCATCGACGGCGACTAGGTATATACTGAGCGTTAAAAGGCTTTTATTGAATCCACGAGATGGGCGGTTTATTCGCGTTAGCGAAGTTGCAGGGAGGAGAGAGAGATTTTCGTTCGAGCCTCGTGGCTATAAAGATGACTCGCTGAGAGGCCGTTACAAATGGGGCTATCGGTCTATCGATTTTCAGTGTAATATTATGGTGATATGGGGGGATACGAAGGTTCCTCTAAAATTCGAGGGAGGAATTTACTTTTGAGAAGGGCGTCGTTTCGTTTTCGGATACAAATGGTACCGGCATTTTCCGAACCAGTGGGAAAAAGTTACGAAAATGTAAAGACGCGCGTATAAATATATATTTTGTACTTATGAGTTTCGAATGCACTTTTTCTGAGAATACTGATTTATGTTACAGAGGGAAAGTATAATTTAAAAAAGTTATTGTGGACAAATGTATGATCAATCGGTCGGATGAAAATAAAATGGAACGGGATAACTGACTGCAATCTGAAAATAAAATCATTTTTATCAAAAGGGAACATCAGTCGTTCGTTTATGGAAGGCTCCAATAATTTAATTGCTATAATCATTCCCTTAATTTATCTTCCGAATAGTATATTATATATTTCAAACAATAAAATAACATTTTTATCAACCACCGAATTTTTTAAAATACATATTTGCTTAACACACCCAACATCGTTACTTTTAAACCCCCTTAAAACACAATTCCGTATGAATATATATACACGCGAAGCGCCTATCCATGTCATCGAATTTCATCAAACACAGACACACACTACCGCGCACGTCTATATGAATGATTGATCGACACTCGCGCATATTACAGCGGGGCATACATCCTTTAAAGCGTTAATTGCCTAATCGCTAGTGTCACAAAGTGATGCAATGCCGTGTATGTATGTATTGTACGCGCGCGTGCGCTATCGCGTCCGCGGATCCCCGACGCGCGATTAGGGCGTGAATACGAGCGTCGCTTGTGTTATTTCCCCGATCGCGTATCGCTCGTGTCCTGCGGAATTGTCGGGGAATTCGTCACGAAGATGCGATAGCAGAGCGTGTTGGATTGATTTTACCCTGCAAAATGAGACTTTTAGCGATAATCATTTTCGATTGTGTTTTGTTTATGAGGATGATTTTATTTTAGCATGTTTAATTCGGATGTGTATGGTTGTCATGGAAGAAGTATAAAGTTTAAAATATCCAATCAAAGTATTTTAATTAAAAAAAAATTTCTAAAACCATCTTGTAAATGATACCAGATCAAACCATTTTTTTAAATAAGCTATTTTAGTTATGTTGCATTAGTGAAGAAATTAAGCAAAATTAGGATTTCGTATCTAAACTCCTATGAGATATTATATAACTCAACTCAAGTTGAAAAACTAGCGTAAAAACTTACTCAACGTTTGAAATTACATAAGAAAGTTTTTATAGGAGCTATGTTCTTAAATGTAATGTACAATAATAATTTGCTACTTGACTACTGCCTTACGACCACCGAATCTGTTAATGATACATTTCGAAACGCGGTCATCTTGTCATGTCACAAAGCGTCTGGAGAGAATCGCGTTAAACCGGCATGCATGATCATTACGACAGAACTTGGTCTCCATTCATAACTCATCAGGCCTTAAGTAATGAATGATTGTCATACCGCCAAATTGTTTAATGGAAAATGCATTAATCGAGTTATGCAATGTGTCATTTGTAAGATAAATTATATATTCCTAAGTCGGGCGTAGAGAAAAAAATCTGCATGTCTTGTTTGATCTTGTGTAATAAGCAAATAAGAAAAAGGTTATTAAAAAAAGTTGTTAAAAAGTATGAGATGCATAGTGTTTTTGTGACCTACATTTTGTACTTACTTATAAGATAGATCGCTTTTTTAAGAAACTTTTTGAGTTGACGATAGTATAACAAATATTAACTATAATAATTATTTAAACAAATAAAGTTTTGATTTTAAGATTAATAAGTGTATCTTGTTTGTAGTTTTTTTTTCATCTAAAATCTAGTTGTAAGCAAACATTTTATTATGATTTAAAACAAACTTAATTTCAGTTAAACGAAACATTCAATAAAACTATAGAACAAAAACTTTCAGAAGAACAGTTAAAGTAAGTCAAAGAAGATTTTACTTTGAAATTTAGTATTAATTTAGTTACGAGAGAATGGAGTATCTTCATATGCATGAAGAGAATTTCTGACATAGACCGTCTACCGTACCCTGAATATATTTAGAAATACTCCAGATTCCTCTTAATTTAACAAACCTACGGTATTCTCATCAATAATCGAATTAATAAAGTAAATATTTCTATCGCAATCTTCTGTAAATAATAAAGTTTGCAGACACAGGGGCTAAATAAATTCCATCATTTCTCCTTTATATTACAGCAGAATTATCAGAAGCATCATTTAAAGAAAGAAGAGAAATTATAATACAGCTCTATGTATATTGTCTGACCTAATCCCGCCGTTATCTACTTAAATAAAGCGTACTTTCTCATTGTTATCTGCGTTCCATTTCTTTTTCTCCGATGTACAAAGGCGCAAGGAGAGTACAGCTCCACGCTGGCTTATAAGAAATCCGTTCTGCGAAAGACGACGCGGATGAAAAGTGCGCCGCGCGCTGCGGATAACGTAAAGTAGATAGAAAAATAAAAATTAATAATACAAAGATTACGTAACGGCTCTCGCTTAATGATACACTTATTTCAGGACATTCGATGAAATTGGTTTTCCTCGATATTATCGTTTGTATTAGACTGTCTGATAAAATTGCTTTTTTATCAAAGGCTCGGGTGGAAAAACTTTCGCAGTTATATTTAATCAAATTTTAATATTTCTCGTTACTCATCGTATGCTATTGCATCATACATTTAAATTGAAATATGTATCATTAAAATTGCAAGGACTTTTATATTTATAAGTATTATAACTATTAAGCAGGATTATCCTACAGTTTATACAGTTCTCAAAAATACCAACAAAATGTCAAAAAAATATGTTATCAATTATACTGGTTTTGTTTCCAATAATTTATGTCTCTTATTAAATTACGTAACGATAAGCTATACAGGCTCTTACAATAATAAAAACTACATATACTAGACAATACTATAGGACGATACGGATCAATATATTCACTCTTACCATTCCCAGCAGTTTACGCTACCAACATACCATTTTCTCCTTCCACCACCATTATTTAATCATTAAACCTCATTAAAACCTTTTATCAATCACAACCACTTAGACCAAAGCTCTTCTCCTACACACATCTCCCATCATGTCGTTTTCCAGCTCGAAGCAATTGCACGCGTTCATCGTTGATCGCCGACGCGGCGCCAACGCCACCCGTCGGGAAATCACGGGGGGAGGACTTCGCACGGATTCTAATTAATTCCAGCGAAGCGCGACGCGCGCGTCGAGGATCAATGCACGCGTGCGTCGGGTATAATCGGAGTTTTTTCGAGGGTGGAATTGCGGTTCCGATTGGAATGCGCGTGAATGGGGACGAAGGCTGAGTCGTCGTCGGTGTGAAAAATTGCGTTCTTTGTGGCAGGGTGAAATTGGATTTTTGAGGACGCACGTGCGTGTGGAAAATGGATTATTTATGAAGGTTTTGGGAAGTTTCAGGTTTTGAATGGGGTGGGGAAAAATACAAACGTATTAGTCATGTACGTCTTTGTATAGTTAGAGTATACACGGTATAAGGATGTAAGCGTCATTTTGTCATGTTAGAAAATGGAATTTAGCTGAACGCAGGAATTTTCGTTTTTTTTTTTTAAATCGATCACATATGTCGTGTATATAATTACAAATTTATGGCAATATCATAATCATGCGAAATTATTATTGTTCAGGTATGTAATATTATAATAAAGTATATTTATTACTAAGGTAACGTGAATTTCATGGAAATACTTTTTATTATATCTATATCAACTTATAATTTTATAAAAATTGTCTATACTTGAACTATATTAGTATCAACCAAAAGAATCATTATCTAGAGTAATATTATATTCACTTATAAACGTATACAGGAACTGCAGAAACAAAAATTGATGAAAGGGGATCAAGCTACTTCGATACACGTAGATGCTACTAGTTACACATATCATTTGCAATTGCACAGTCGCATACCAATCATCTTATCTACCATAACGCAAAAACTATTTTAACATCTCAATACTCAAGAGTTAACCAAACGTTATCAAAACACGAAAAACAAATCTCCCGTCCGCTCCTTTATCCAATCATGTTCTTCTCGCTACTCTCTACGATCAACACAGCCTGCCTACAGCTATCCAGCTTGACAGGCGCGCAAGACCGGTAGCCATCATACACGGCGCAACCGTCCGATCGAATTACATAGACGCGGCTGCTAGAACGGCAGTGTAATGCTCGATGCTCACCTTGACACGATGCCGCAACCGTTCGCACTAACTTTTCTCGCGTATATACGCATGTATACGTGTAAAAGCGCACGAGTGACTCGTGGATAATTTTATACAGCTCTACGATTAGCAGTGACGGCAGGAATTCCTGCGCCAAGTTCGGAAAAGCGAGTTGATTGAAGGATAACGTTGGAATTGAGCACTGGGAGAATGTGTATTTTTAATGTGGAATGATGGTTCTGAAATTGTTTAGATTCTTGATGAAAATTGTGCACGTGTACATAATATATTTATTAACACGAGGATAATCATATTATAAAAAAATATTGTTAAGTTTAGAACGTAGCTTTGGAAATTAGAGTTATGGGAACTCAATAAAAGCTTGACTAACTATACACGTCCAACGTGTCTACTTGAATTTATTTGGAAAGTTTAATCCTTAACTAAAATAGTGGGTGACTTTTTTGCGAAGTTTCGAGCTGTTGTAATACATTCAGTTTTAATAATATAGTTAAAGAAATTTAGATGAAGAAGGAAAAGTATATAATAAAATTAAAAAAATTTAGTCATGAATTTTTTTAAAACTAAAGGTCATATCTTTTATACGTAGCCCGGCAATATAATTATTCAACATAAAAAAGTTATATCATACTTTAAAATTTTTACTTTAACAAAGTTTTAGTCGAAAAAAAATTACAGCTTTAGAAAGCATTACAAAAACGTATCAGTCTTAAAAGAATTGGGTCATTTAAAATTTAATTTAATAGTTCCTTTGCTAGGACTAGTAAATCCATAAACTCATGTTACAATCATTTCGGGTTCGAGAACTCCAAAAACTTTTTTAGTGTGTGTGCGTGCTTATGTATGTGTATAATTAAAATCCGCATTAAATTTGCGTTTATACTCGAGAGGGGAGAAAACGTGGATAGTATTTAAAACAGCGGAAAATATCGCCAGAATGTTGCTTTAAACTACAGTAATTGAGTTGGAAGTTGTTCTACGTACATGCATTAGACCTTTACCCTACTACATGTTTCAAACTTATAATCAGGCGTAATAAATTAAATGTAGCAAGACGATAGAACTTTTAAACGGTTGATTCAAGATTTTTTTACAGATTTATCTTTTCAGCAATTGTAATATCATGTCTAAAATTTTATTTGAATTTCAGTCGATGTTTATTTGTAAGTCTATTGAAATAAGAGTTTATTTACGTTTGATTGAAAATTGTAATATATTTTGTAATAAAATTAATTAAAATCACATCGTGGGTACTTACAACCTAACTTTGAGAAACATTTTTAAAAGTTCTCTTCTCAAAACCAAAAACTAAACCCTGGCTTTAATAAAATTTCGATCAAAATACTTTGATTTGACATATACATATATCTAAAAAGGCCACTTTCAATAGCATGGTGAATTTGCAAGTTCACTTACCAATCGATGAGCTCGGTGGACATTGAAATTGCGGGCTCGGAGGAATCTGAGGAGGAAATCGTCGTCCATTCGATGCGGCATGCATTCGCCTCGCTCTGCAATAAAAGAATCAATTTTAACGATTGAGCTTTCATACGCAACTGTAGGTTGTTCCATTTCAATGAGAGTAAATCCCAGTTTACTTTATCAAATTACACGCACATTTGTATGAACGAGAGATAAATGATGGACCTTGGTTACCATGATTTAGGTAAAAACTTGTAAATGTATAAACAACAAATTAAAGAAATAAATATTATTTAACTTGACATATTATCTGATGGTAAGTGTACTCGATAAGTGTAATATAAATGGTTAACATTTTGTGACGATAAATAAAATATTCTCTTAAAAAATACTACGGGAAAATACGAATAAAAAAAATGTAAAATTTTCATAGTTCTTCTCAGTTTAATAAATTATGATGACTGGTGTAAAAATTGATCTGACTATGAATATCCTACGTAGACACTATTTCCTACAAAATATCTACATTAAATGTCCAAGACATTAATTACTTGATTATATTTTTACATTTTTACATCTTTATTCACTGTTTCAGTGTGACTACACCATTTACAAAGTGAATTTTCAACACTTCAACTGCCTTGGCTTCTTCATTAAAATGCATTATACGCGCGACTAATTTTAATACAGTAAATTGCATTCGCATAACAAGGCGCCGGCGCAGTTAAACTCTAATCCTTTCAAAATTAAACCCCGAAACGTCCACTTAATCTCCTGTCCGCGCGCACGTGCTCACGCAGCTGATATATACAAGGCTGCGGAGAGATGCGCATTCTAAACCTGACATTCAAATAAAACCATTCGTTTTCCGCGAAACCCTGACGTGCGTATACATACATACACCTTCGCCTATATACATGTATCTATGTAAGTACACGGGTCTATATGGCTCAATTGGATCCCCTCCGACGGCGCAATCGACATCGCCGCGCGAGTCGAGTTTGCGCGTGGCTCAGGAATATTGCGAAACAAGTGGTTCTCGCGCACTCTCTCTGCTGCGCTTTATCGCGAAATGTCAATGTCCTTGTGCCGCACGCGGGAAAAGGGCAGCAGTCGCGCGAACGAAAGGGGAAAAGGATTCGTGCAGCGGTCGGCCCCGAAAAGAGCATCGGGAATTTTCCACTCGCTTTCGTGCGGAATGCGGAGCAGCGAAAGAAAAAGGAATTCTTTCTTCTCGTTTCTTTTTTTTTTTCGTTTGCTTTTAGACGCCTGACGGTACTGGCGAATCCTTGGCGCGTCTCGAGGTTTTATTTCGCGCGCTCGAGTATTTACGCGCGATAAGAAGGATGTCCGAGCGTGATTCCGCTCCACAGGGGCGAGCAGATTTCTGGTAATGGATTTTTTTTTTTTTTCGTTTCGTAAGGTTTCGTAATTGAGAAGTGTAAATGGTATAAATTACTTTAAAATGTTTGTTTAGCTGCTGGTTTTGGTCGCTTTTGTAGTGTTTATTGAAGAGGAATGGTAATAGGCATTTGGTTGATCTATTAAAAAACTTTAATGAAAATATGTTTGCAATATTTTTAATTATATCGTGATGGAAATGATCTACTCAATATAGAAGGTGATGTATGTACAATTTTACATCAACATGAAACTAGAAGCAAATATAAAATTCCAAAATCATGAAAGGAACAGGTGGTATTTTATACGCTATTTTCTGCATCGTAACTTTAGTATAATTGAACTATTGTCTAGCTCGATTGCTGTATATGTCTCAAAAGGAAATATGTTTGACAGAATGAAGATTTTAAGTCCAAACGACGTTCATAAATCTAACCAGAAATTTCATTACCTTAAGGTTCCCAAGAATGCCCATGTGAAATTTCTTTAGATACAATGTAAAAAAAAATTATTATTTATGTTCTGCAGACACTAGTAATTTTACATTCTAGCAGGAATAATGTTTGCGTTGTGACTTATTTCTCATCAATCACAATGCAATAATCACTTGTACTTAAAATCATGCATTTAATGTCGCAATTATTGATACCTGTTTATGATTTTCAAGGGGTAGTAAATTTCCGCCAATTGCATTTTATTCAAATTCTGCTTTTCTTTAGATAGTTATAAAAAAAATAATTTTACAATTAGAAACATGAAAATTAAGTATGTTTTGTTTAACCACCAATTAAATAAATAAAAAATATCGTCGGTACTACTTTTGGAGACCATTTTTACTTTGATTATAGATATTGAAGACATTTCATATTATTTCACTTCTAGTCGCTAGCCTAGAAATTAATAATTTACTATTGAACGTACAATTCACATATCGATCACGAAAAATCAAGGTTGTATACAATTTTTCTATAACGAAAGAAAACTGTCGCAAAAAATAGTATGAATCCATTTTGAGATTTCAAGTAAATACTGAGTGAAATATAATTTTATTAGTTGTACTGTCGTGTACAATCTTCTTTAATTAATTCTGGAATGAGTCGCGATAACTGAACCTACGTTTCATTAGTGTTCATTATAATACTTTGAAACTTCTTTGATATTTGAGAACTACCATACTTTAATTTAATTTTGCCGTAACATTATATTAATTTGATGCTTATCATTTAATATGTTCTTTAAAACAATTTATATAATGTTACAAGTTAAATCTTGTTAATTTGAAATAACTCTTTCTATGAACTTTTATGTAATTCTCAATTCGACACGTAACTGCTATAAATTAAGAGATTTTCTTTATAAGTAACCTTATCGCAATTTAATCGAAAAATATTATTGATAACCTTACGAGAACCTTTAATTTGTAATAAGACTTAAAAATGTATGCAACTGGTATGAATTGAATCTGTTCGCGGAAACGTTCTAATAATAAATTATTTAGAATTAATGAACAGATATTAGCATTTAAAACAGATTGAATCTCAAATATAAGTCATCTCCTTCATTTATATAGGCTATAACATTATTGTGACAAACTCATATTTTATAGTTTACTAAATTATAAACTTTCCACGAAAACTAACATCGTTTTCGTATACTTTCTCGTCGCGTTTAGCATGATAAATGCATTCCATTACATATAAAACGTTAGATGTAATTTTGTTACTATCTTATAAGATTCTCATGTAAATTATCTACACATATGTTTGCAAATACCTGGACCACTAAATAAAATATCTGCATAAATGTTTGTGAAAAGGATATTTAACTCTTAGAATTTCCAATTTAGTTCTACTATAAATTACAACATTTAGTCGTCTATTAAATCAAAGTTATCATTGTCAAAGTAATCTCATTCAACATCTTCTAAGAAATATAATCTACAAATAATATACGACTGAAGCGTCTACATATAACTTATCCTACAGTAATTACCCCTGGTTCTCTAGAATCCTCAAGGAAGGATCAGATAATATTTGAAGATGCAAATCAACTTAGAATTTAATAAGGTGCAGACATGTTCCAGCAATTGCTGAAAGCTTTTCCTATTTTCATGGCATGGTATTGCAGTTTGTGGACATACGAAGAAACTAAGGAATTTTATAACAGTTTTTCCAATGATAGAATTATATTTTATGTGTTTATTACAAATTTTCGAACTTAATTTGTTGCTTAATGAAAACTGTCATCGAAAGAGAATTCTTGCGACTTGAAAATCAAATGAAATCAGACTTATAAAAGCAATTTATACACCTACATGTAGTAATTAACTGTGCAGTACAAAGCTCTCTCTAATAAATATATCAGACGTTTTTACTTCATCTGCATATTATTAAAGAAAACTTAAATGAAGATATCCTACCCAAACTACCAACATATCTTGTGTGTTTTTCATAAAAGGTTGTCTCAATTAATACGGTGTACACTGCAATACTTATCGATACTTTTACATTTTGATTATAGTTATCAAATCCTTTCATTTATAATCTTCCATTCTATAGAATGGCGCTAATTTTCAAAACTTGAGATCTATTCAATTTCCACAGTAAATTGGTCTCATTTTATAAAATATGCAGTAACCTTAATGTCTTTTAATTTTTCTAAAATATTAATCGTTCGTTACTAAATTTATCATGGACTGGTTGGCTAACCATTTTAATTAGCTTAAAAATATCTAATAATCTAATTCTCAAAAATCAACTCCATTATTTATCCCAATAAATGTGAGGGTTCACCGATCAAAGAAAACTCCAATTTTTCGCCATTCGCTATCAAACTATCCTATACATATACTCCCCTAAAAATAATGTAAATTTCTACCAAGATATATTTTCTCTAACTAACTTTTTCCAATCCCATCACCGAACATGTCCCATCTATACTCACCGTAAATCATCTCACGCAGCTCATGGACCGTCTGGCATTTGACCTCGTCGGTCTCGCCCAGCTCGCGCCTCGCGTACTCCCAGACCTCGTCAGGCACGAAGTCAAGGTCCAAGGAAAGCTCTTCATCGTCGGGCTTGCAGCCCTCTTCGAGCAGCTCTTTTGGCTCGGGCATGGCGCCGGTACTCTCGACACCGTCGCTGCTACCGCTACTGGCCGCGGACGGCGATCTGGTCTCGACGGCTACGTCCTCGCAGCAACCGCTGTCGGCGCGCTCCCTGCTGGCTGTCGCCGATTTGTCGCTGCTTTTGTTCTTGGCCTCGCTGTCAGTGATCAACCGGCCGCCGGCGCCTGGCGCATCCTTGCCCTCGAGCGACTTCTCCTGCTGAGAAAGAAGCGAGGGTTGGTGAAAATTTGTTGAAAATAATTGTTGGGAACTATTTTATAGAGGGAATAAAGGAGGTTTTAAGGCAATTTTCTGAAAATTAGTTGTTTTTTTTTAACGAATAAGTGATACGGTCGTTTACTTGTGCGAATAAGTGAAACAAAATCTACTAATACTTTAGTGAATATTCATTTATTGAAGCAATAGAATAACAGTTGTTAGCACCAGCGAACGACTTTTCTTTTATTCATTTTTAGAGAATTGAATTCAGGGAATGATTTCGTTTTATAAATTGTCAAAATTGTCATGTATCAGGCATGGCCGGAGTATTATTTGTTTATCGGTATTTCAATTTCGAAATCTAATAAATGATTCTACTAGACTAGAACTCGAAAAATATTTTCAAAAATGATAGCAAAATGTTCACTATTTATTATTGTTTTATTGGTTTTAAGGAGGAGAATAAAAAGTTCATAAACTACTAAAATTTATTTATTTATTTTGTATTTCGTTGATGAAATTCTATGAAAACTTTTGCATCGTATTTTTAATATTTTTTTACACTTTTGATAACATAATATGATAATCAAATCTGATGGATTTTAAACTCGTGTCTAAGAGACACATTTTTTGAGATTTTTACATAAGTTTAGAATCATTTTATTTTGATTTTCTTATTCAAAATAATAAATGTTTATAGACCAAAAAGAATTACTAGCTTACTTATTTCATCCGAGGTCAGAGTATAATTTATTCGAAAACTATTTTAGTCATTGATATTATAGGGTATAAAGACATTACTGTGTACGTCTTCGGAAGGATTCCATAAATTATGAGTTTTTTCAAATACGAGCAATAAACTTTTTAGCATGTTCAGTGAAAATCAAATAAAATGAACGAGAATATTCTTTATAACGATGACTTCACTGCTGCATTCGATAATAATTTTTTTACTATCAATATCCATCTTGGAGTTATGTAAATTTCGATCCTATTCCTTTTTAAATTTACATTAACAAATTTAGAACGAAGTGTATTGACCTTTCAGCCATATACTTATAAGAAAAGAAAAATATATGTATCAATTCAGGCTGACTGTTGATAATAGTTATATCTTGGAAAATAATAATTATTATATATAATTATTTTCGAGAGGAATATTATACTAGTGGTCAATATAGCTTATTCGTTAAGGTTCGTGTTTAAATCATATTAAAAAATTAGGTATTTTTTTTTATCAAAAAAATATATAATCGAAGATGAAAACTCATTACTTTGATCAAGGTGACTTCATGTATACGATCTGTCAACAAGATATATATGTAGTAGTCATTAAAAACTACATGTAGCAATCATTACGCATAAAAAGAAATCTGCATAGTTTTTATCAAATTTGATTGCCTCTTAAAAGAAATATTTGATAATTTCAATATTCTTACTTCTAAATCTTTAAAGATTTGTAAGCTATTTTTTTTATTGTTTTATAAGTTGAAGCCAAATTTGAAATATCTAATTCTTTCATCTGAACAGTTTCTATTCCAAGAAATAGCGGGAAACTCAATTAGACAAAGATAACAAACATCCTAGTTATTGAACGCAGAAGTTCAAATAATGCATTTACATTATTATCCATAATTCATAGTTGCTTCGCACCTTACAATTTCTACAATTTCTTGGTGTCACAAACATTCCGTAAACAACTTTATTGGAAAATATACAATAAAGTTTCTCTCGCAAACACTTCAAACCATTTGTGGTGAGAAGTTTTGATCGTTTTGTCATTCAAAGTAAGCATTTTGAAGCAAGGTATTGAAGAGACTAAAACGTTTGCAGCATAAATATATGCTGTTTACTATTTTAGTAGAAGATGCACAGTAATTATGGTCGAAGAGAAAATTGGAATACAAGTAGCAAAACTACCGCGGTTTATCGACAGAATAACAGCTACATTATTCCAATCCTTTTATGAAAAAATTGACGACTACAATCAACTAAACAGGTTCTCCCTATTAAAAAACGTGGAGAAATATTTGAAAGACATTGCAAAAAGTTTCTTTCATAATACAGTAATATAAAAATATTTAAAAAATTCAGCGTCGACGGTGAAATAAATTGTCACGTATAATATTTAGAAATTTATGACTAGTTTTTATTTCTCTTGACTTTGCACAAAGGCGAAAGACGTTTTACTTTTAATTAGATTACAATTAAAATGCGTATATGGGCATATCTCTAGAACTTTTGACTCTAATGATAATCTTTTTTTTCAAGTAATTTATTGCTGCTATTAAAATACCATGCTAAGCACATAAACGAGACATGATGGCGAATCTTCATTTTCAACCTAGAAAACCATTCCGCTAACCAAATTGGTGTGTTTATCGTCTGGGAATAAACAACAATTTCCAAAAAAGTCCACTTTTTGACTCTCTCCAAAAGTGGACCTTTTTTAGACAGTTTTTTTCATCCCC
>UXGD01004875.1:0-15883 GCA_900474315.1 Torymus auratus
GTATACGATTTTTCATTATGCCCGGGCCGAAAATATCACATTCGCGTTTCGGAGCCGGGAGCGAAAGTGGTACTTTCAGCCATGAAAGTGGTGATGAAAAAGAAGTTTGTGGCTCGCATGTTTGGAAAATTAATTTTGTCGAGGCGTGTTGATCTGTTTGTGGTAAAGCTGAAACTAAAGTTTTTCACGATCAAATATTTTATATAAAATATTTTATGTATCATTTCTTGCAACTAACGAACCGAAAACGCTGTCTATCTCAACATTTATGATTTTGTTTGTCATAGTCAATGACACAAGAGGCGTTATTTTTAACCAAATACCGTTTAATTTTAGATGCCAAAACTCGGCCCTAGAAGCCTAGCTAAAATCTGGTTCCAAAGATGCCATATAATACTCTGAAAACGTTTTTTTTTTTTACAGTTTTATGTATCTCCGCATTGTGCCGTGCTAACGAGACATAAGGTATAACATCTTCAATTTGTACGTAGAAAACCAGTCCTTTAATCCGTATTAGTGTAATTGTTATTTGCCAACTCATTTGATCGTACAGCTCTTCACGCCGCTAATGAAATATGTAAGTAGAGCAAACATATGTTATTTGAGTACGAGTATAAAAAAGAGATAATGCAATTAAAGCGACTAATGAGAGCATCGAGTTTTGCATCATTTACGATTACTTAATTAAATCAGACCTGCTAGCAGTTGCCTTCCTAATAGTTGGTTTAGTCGCTCAATTCGATAATTCTCATTAGTTACGTAGATGCTTATATATATACGGCTGCCGTTTCAGTCTGCAAAATATAACCAACTCCTATATAATTAAGATTAATTTATACGTGGTATTAACTACCCTCGATAACAGTTACTTTAATAAATAGTTGCGTGGAAAATGGAAAAATGTTATTAGTTTTATAGTGCTTTTATTTGTTATTGTTGTCGGTGGGAAAAAATGAAAAAGAATACAAAAAGGTAGAAAATATATGAAAAGCTAGGCAATTTGGTCTAATTGAAATGGTTGAATGAAATTAAGAGAAATGGCCGCTGCACGGTTCTGCAGGTGGACGTAACCAGAGTTTCTAAAATCGCAGGTGGGATGCGATAGGTTGCATCTATAATACCTTGCTCAAACGTCCAGAGTTCCTCTCAAGATGCTTCTCGAAAACTTCCTTTAATTCCCGGTCCGTGTAGAGTCCGCTCTGGACGATTTCTTGCGTAATGTCGTAGACGAACTTGGCGTAGCGCGCCTCCTCCTCCTCGCGCTCGGGCAACTTTGCAAAAGTTTGCCGCTCCCCTCGAGCGCCCGGACAGGACTCCCGCTCCTCCGGGGACGGCCGCCGGCCGCAGTTGCCCCGACACGAGTCCGCGGCCTTGCACTTTCTGCAAAACGGGGCCACATTGCTATTATGCCGCATCTTATTAAGGGGCCAAGGCGGGATTAACAAATGACCTATATTGCAAATCATCGCATGCTTTTTCGCTTTTTTGCAGCGCCAACTTTTTACACAGTTGTGTGTGCATAATTAAACTTTCCGCCTTTCTTTTTATTTCTTTCCAACTCCCTAAATGCTGCACGTCAAAACATCCGCCGACCGCGAGAACATGTATTATATTCTACCGACGAAACTAAAAACTTTCTTAAACTTGCAGAATTGTACTAGGTAGTCGCTTGTTCAGTTTCATAGCAGGAAAACAACAACTTATGTAGCAGAGTATGCTTTGAGAGAAATTTTAAAGTATTTTCAACAAATTGAATTTTTCACACGACTTTTAAATGGCGAAAGTTGAATTAAAATGCTTTCAAAGTTTTCAAATTTCTAGATAGGTACGTAAGTATAAAAATTGATATGTCATTGCAGCCAAATTGCTTTTGCGTTTTCCTGCACACATGTTTATTCCTATACTGACGAAAGTATAATGAAGGAATCTATACCTAAGTTTATTGACGCAACATGTCAAAGTTGGAGATGTTTTGGCGTTGTAAAACTGTCGCCTCTCGTCGCAATGGATTTCCTTTGTACGAAGCTGTAGCGTCGGACAATCGTCAAAGTCCTCCGGTCTTTCCGTATTTTTCGAATTTGACAGGGCGCTAGTAGGCGAGCGTTCCTTGGCGGTGCTGGGTCGTGAGCACGGACAATTGGCATCGTTAGCCACTCGTCGACCATCTGCGCTACAGCTCCGCTCTTTGGATGCGCTCTTACTGCGAAGCTGAAGCTTAATTAAATCCTGAAAAGAACAATTATTTACAAAATTCAACCTGTTGTCATTTAGGCGAAATATGCAAGATTATATACTTATTATTTCAATTTTAATTATAAAAAAAAAATTTATTTTTCTACTTTTTCTGAATTTTAATAGTTTCTAATAACAAAATAAACTATCATTTACAGTCAATTTTTAGCATTTCTGTTATTACCTTACGATCAATAATATTCTAAAAAAATATATACTTGGGCACCTGGGACGCACCTATTAAATACACGCGAGCAAAACACCCACCGTAAATAGTGCTAAATATAATAAGCTATCTATTTTGAGTAACGACGAAAAAATCACATAATAATTTAATGAAGACTTTGGTGTATGTATAATTTATCATAAGGCTAATTAAATACATTAATTGTTGGAAAATGGTCAGAAGCGGCGTAAAACTTGTCTCCTATTTTGAATTTCAGGGAGGATTAGAATTCCGATGAGTGATCTAGAAATAGGAGGTTGAGATGGATAGCATTGCGATGAGTATGAAGAACAGAGAGCAAGTCTTACGAAGGGATGATGCTCGGTGTCGTATGCCAATTTGTCAATGGTCTCGTCGGACGGGCATCCCTCCGGGAATCTCAGCTTACAGCTCGAGGGCCGACAGCGCCGCTGCTGCATGGCTCGCGTGTACCTCGGGTTGCGCGTGTCGACCACGCTCTTCGCCAGGAGCACGCGCCGCAGGTGGATGCACATCGACCGGTGCAGCGACACCTGATCGATGTAGCTCTGGCCCGTCTGATTGTACACTGCTTGTTTACACACACAGACCCAATTCATTATTCATGCCAGGACTACAGTACACTCGTACAGCAACATTTTCGGAACATTGAACGAACATTCGCAACAAGCAGCTAGAGTCCGCGCACTTAATTTTTTTTATCCGACGTTGAAAGAAAAAAAAAGAAAAGAAAACACTGGTTAATCACTCGGCTTCGCACTCCCCCTTACTTTATTGTCACCCGACTGGTATAGTATTTAGGTATAGGCGAGTTTGCGATAACGCATGCACGAATGGCAAGTATGTCAACGATCTAACTGTACGCGGCGCGCATATATATAGCTCGCAAGTGGAAAAAGACTTTATCCGTGCGGAGAAGTCGCCGTTACCTGAGCTCTTTAGATTGATGCTATCTTTGCAGCATCGCGTCATTTTCAAGCCACTCGAGGAGGAAGAACTCTGCAGCTAGGCGAAACTTGAAAGGAATAGCTCGCATCTGGAAAATTTCGCGTCTGGATGTATCGAGTGCAGCGGGGGCAACTCGAGGAGAGACTCGAGAGAGACCCCGAGAGACGCCGACCGCGACGTGATTGATCTGCACTCTGGCCTTACGTGTGCACCTTACCTGCGCGGCTTTTTGTTTGCCAGCCGTTACCAAGCGACCCGTACACGTGCTCCCCGTTGTCAGCTGATAGGTACTATACAACCCCACCGCAATCCGCCATTGCTGCAGGAGTATTGTTATAGCTATACGTTATCTGTATATCACGATCATGCTCTGCTCCGATATGTAGACAGCACTATATTTTATGTATAGAAAGTCCTTTTGGATTACAGAAAATGAATAAATTATAACTACTTTTATTGAAAATAAAAAGCCTTTATTGTATCTTTATCGTTTATGGAATAAAAAGGAGGAGAAAAGGTAATAAAGTTGAAGGCACAGAATAATTTTTTGCGTATTTATTATTGAAATAATGTTAATGGGTTAGTATAGTAAATAAATAAATTAACATATCGCTAAAGACTACGCGTTTATTATCTGCCACAAACTACGCGGTTTCCCGTGCAGTCTCTGGCAAATTATCGCGGATGGGCGCCTCCTAGCTACCTAACCTCCTCTCGAATTCAGCTTAGAGTTCGCGCACGCCTCGAGTTGCTCTTATTGCTACCTTACACACTAATAAGTACCTTCACAACTGTACAGAAAATCCGAATGACACTTATATACCGTGGCTCCCCGCCGTTCCTTTCTCGAGCAAGCGAGCTTCCGCATTTGTTGCTGCAAAACACGCGGCTCCACTGAATCTCATCAAGCGCAATGACCTTTCAAAATATACAAAGTAATAACTGTCAGTTCAACTGATTATTGCCATATTTTCAGACAGACTCATTTAGCACTTTGTCGAAGAATTTATCGTCTCTAAACGTTGTAGAAATACGTAAGAGCCATTTAATATGATAAGTAGGTGCTTTGAAAAATATCATATAAAATTCAGTGTGACCGACACAATTAACAACATGAGCTGAGAAATTAAATGATAGAAAAGGCCGGTGTTGTACATCAAAGGTCTGATATTCTCATTTTCAAACTCGAATCGCTGCGTATACATATATACGTACATTATATATACGCCGTGTGTGCAGTGTCTAATAAATATAATATATACATGTTTTCCCAGTGAAGGAGGAGCCGTCGCGGACGGGCGCCAACTACCAGCCGAGTGCGCAAAAGTACGCATCCTCATAGCTGTAGATTCGCCTCTCCCCCGTCCTCGCCGTCTCCGTCGTCGGCGGCTCGAGAATACAAAAGCACTGGCCCTTCTCGCCCCGCCGACGACTTGCTTTTCCTCTCCCCCCCTAATAGTTATACGCACATGCAAGTATACGAAAGGGACTCGGTGCACGAAGATATGCTCGACTCTAGCTCTACGTACGATCTATGCCTGTGTATACTGTCTACGACGTGGTTCACGCAAGTTTTCGCTTTCTATAAAAATCTCGGTTGATACATCGTTTGAGCTTTGCAAGTTCAAATTTGATATGTAATCCGCGAAAAGCAAAAACTTGCCTTGCGACTTATTTTCTGCATGGGGAAAATGTGAAGGGGCGTATGAGAGAGACTAGGGGATGAGAAGGAAGAGGAATAGAGAGATAGGGAAATGGGGAAAATTGGGCGAAAGACGCTCAACCGAGGCTCTCGGACGTCCTGCCGACGACCTCCTGACAGGTCGCGATCGCCTCCTTCTCCTTGTCGCTGGCGGCGCTCTCCATGCCGGAGATGACGTACACCGGCTGGCTGTTGCACGCGAGGAAGTGCTGGTCCGCGGACATGGCCTCGGCCGAGTCCTTCATCTTCATCTGGAAGCGAAGCATGTTAAAAACTGGAAAGTCAAGCGCCGCGTCAATAAGCGCAATACGGAAGGGGAGCGTACCTTTTTGCGGTAGAGCACCAGCAGGATGAGCAGGCTGCTGATGACGAAGGCGCTGGCGGCGGCGAGGACACGCGTCGCCGTCTGGAAGACGGGCGCGTCCAGCTCGGTGAGGATCTCGCGCTGCTCGAGCGCCACCACGCGGTTGCTGGCCGTGCCGGAGGTGACGCGGTGCGTGAAGCGCGAGGTCGTCGCGTCGGCCAGGTAGCCCAGCACGCTCAGCTTCTGCATGCGCGTCAGCTCCTCGAGGTGGAAGGCCACGTCGACCTTGTTCGGCCCGACCAGCTCGAACGCCAGGACGATCGCCTCGGCGCCGATCTCCACCTGCACGCCGTCCTTCAGCCGCGCGCCCAGCCCCTGCAGGAAGTCCGTCGCCTCCTTGGCGAACAGCGGCTCGTCCTCCACGGGCAGGAAGCTCCCCGGGAAGTGGAGGGTCACCTCGACCGCCTCGACGGGCGTCGGCACTGCGTCAATCGGCAATGCGTTAATTGCATGCGCCAACGAGGCCGCAGCGGCGTTAGTAATACTCACGGCAGATGTTGGTGCCCTTGATGAAGGGCTCGGAGCCGACGAGCTGGTTGCCCGCCTCGTCGACGCACCAGCAGGTCTCGCCCGCGCACTGGGTGGGCTCGAAGCGGCCGTACTTGTCGCAGATGGCGGGCACGAAGCCGCGCTCGCGCATCGCCTGGCAGCGGCTGCCCAGCACCTTGTTCACCTCGCGGCCCTCGGCGGTCAGGCCCAGGAAGGCGTTCTCCATGTACGCCTTGATCTCCGCGTCGATCTCCACGGGGGAGTTGGCCGAGCCGGGGGAGCCGCCGCGGCCGCGCCGGGCCTGCCTGAAGTTGCACTTGGGCTCGCCGTCGCGCGTCAGCGAGCCCTTGATCGGCTCGCCCTTCTTGTTGACGCACCAGCAGACGCCCACGTGCTCCAGGCACTGGATCGACTCCCAGGCGCCGGTGTCCGGGTTGCATCTGCAACAAAGGGTTACCATACCATTTAGTGGCTCCTTTTTCAAACGTCTACTGTTGCTCCATTGGGATATAATCATACGAAAATCCTGTGGTTTTAATTTCACTAATCATACATTTTCGAAAATATACCTAAGATCAAACCAAACGTGAAATAAAAGAAATTGAAAAATAAATTATATACAATAAAGTGAGACGTCTGTAAGGTGAGATATGACTAAAAGCAGGCATCTATATATCCGTAATGCCAATATAAATTTAAGAAACTAAATTTATTCTTTTTTTTATGAATAATTCTACTGATAGACTCCTAATATTAATTTTGTGATCCACAGTTGAAAATATCCATATGGATTTCATATGGAAATCTCTATGTATTCCATATGGATTTCGTGTAAAATTCCATATGGAAATCCGTACGAAAACATCACACGGATATCGACATTGATATTATAGAAATCATTATGGAAATTATTTTTCGGCACCTCGTGAATAATGAAGGTGGATTTCATATGACTTTCCACGTGACTAATTCCTATATGGATTCATGTTCCATATGGTTATCCATGTGGATTTTCATTTGATTCATGGCAGCTCGTTAAATTATCAATATGGATTTCATGTTCCCTATGGTTATCCATGTTATTTTTTATATAGAATTTATATTCCATATGATTTTCCATATGATTTTCTATATGTCCTGTCAAAAATATCCAGCTAGGAAATCCACCCGGATCCAGCTGGATTTCCCATGTGACATGGATCCAACTGGGTTTCCTAGCTGGATATTTTTGACCGGGTGGATTTCATGTTCCATATTGATGATGTCATGAGCTACCGCGAATCAAATGGAAATCCACATGGATAACCATATGGAACGTGAATCCCATATAGAAAATCCCATATAAAAAAACATAATATTGTGGATAATTTCTCGAGCTGACGCGAATCAATTTCCATATGGAAATCCACGTGAGTCACGATATGGAACATCAAATCCACATAGAAAGTCACATGGAAAACCATACAATAGAAATCGACCTTGATAATTTCACGAGGAGCGAAAAAATAATTTCCATATGAAAATCCACATGGATTACCATATGGAGATACACTTCCGTAATAGTTTCAGTCACTATATCAATGGATATCCATGTGATGTTTTTGGACTGATTTCCATGTGCAGTTTTACATTAATTCATATGGAATCCATATGGATTTCTATATGAAATATGGAAATATTCTCCATCCTGAAACTGGAATTTTAAATATTTGACCATTATATATTTCTCCAGTTGAAAATATCATGGTCAATGTGGTCTATTAGTGTACTCTCCAAATATTTGGTAATTCTTCAGTCTCAATCTCGGGTAGAAATAAATCGATTACTTAGCTTTATCTATTTACATGTTTCATGAAACCCTCGGTAAATTTTTCAAATCTTTGGGAAGTAGAACATCAATAGACAGAATTGATTATAAGATTCGTTTGACAAAATTAGATTGAATTTTAATTAAGAATTTGTAGCGAATCATAAATAATGTAGGCAAATTGTTCTAATTCTCGTGCTATGAGTATGAAAGTCAGCCAGGTAGAGGGTGCCAGATAGCCCCGTGAACAGTCAGCTATTCTTCCGAAAAGACATAAATATTTTCTGGATCACTGCGTAATCGCAACGTGTTTAGTATCACATCTTATTGTAAAAAAATGTATGTTAAATCGTATAGAATTTATTAATGTCTATATTGGGTCGGACTTATGTCATATTCTACGGATCTGAAGACCACAACATGTGGTTTCAGGAAAACTGTGACCGCGAGGCAGTGTGTTCACGACGGACTTGTATTGATCTAAAGACGGCGAGGTCCATGACGTACTTGAAAGAAGCATCGGCACCAAAGCGACGTCGAGATTCACGAGGGGTTTGTACGTCTAAGTGATGCAGACATCCACGACAGACTCGGGATTAACGACACCGACGACGTCTGTGCCCAATACATCCCGCGGCAAGAAGAAAATTAAGGTTCAATTGATTTTATTTAGGCGGTTAATTGTATGGAATAGGTGGATGCTGAATGCATCATCTTGATTTGAGAAATTTGGATAGAACAATGTATTTGTAGTCATCAAGCGTTTGACTGAGAAAGCCGAGTTTGTGTTACTGTACTGGTACAATATATATTTATTATTAATCAAAAATCAAAAGAAGTATATTAATCGCCTGCTTTCTAAACTCACCTGCCGGTTCGACATACTTGATTGTATGATAATATTGTTATAAATTTCTTTTTGTTGGCAAAATATCTAAAATTATACGTTTAACTGTGGCCGTGCCGTCTGATATGTATTTCTAAGTCTTATGAAACTTTGATAAGGTATTGATGTTTTCAAAGCACAGTTGGGTATTGCAAAATTAATAATTTCCTAAAAATAAATTGCCAGTCATAAAATCATAACTGAAGTTCGTTCAATTATTTAATATAACTCGAAGGCTTAGAATATGGTAAAATATTTAAAGCAGTACATGCGGTTCTCAGATAAAATATTCATGGAGAACCGATATAGTTAATGTTCCCGTTATGAATACATGAAGACTTACTAAAATTAACTTGCAAGTTAAAAAAGAAATATTTAAAAACTGATTTTTTGCCACTTGAATCACTGAATGGCGAACCGGGATTTTTCTACTGAAATCTTATCGGATTTCAGCGTTATTTTTCTTTTCTTTCCCGTGTATAAGCTTTTAAAAATTTCATATTTTGAAAGGCTCTATCTGCGATCCCGTATATACAGCCATCGGCGGATCTCGGCTTACCAAACAAACAACCCTCGCGCATTACTCGGCCGCGTATTATTTTTCCGAATCGAAAATTACGCAATGCCGGTCTCCAGGAGGCACATAAATACAAGAAGGTGAAAGAATTCTCGTATGATTATTTCTCAATAAAGTTGGCGCCCACCTCGGGAGGAACGCGGGCTGCTTGTACTTCTGGGCCGTCTTGAGGTTCCGCTCGCGCAGCCGCTCGCACTGCGAGAGCACGGGGCAGACGGTGTCGCAGACCAGCTTGCTCGAGAAGTCGTTGTAGCCGGCGCTGCAGCCCTCGCGCCGCCGGCACTCGTTGCGCTCCGGGTCGAAGTACCAGCTCTCGTTGGCGTGGCGGGCCGCGCAGGCCGCGGGCCGCGGCGCCTCGAAGCAGACCTCGCGCGGCTTGGGGCAGCACACGGCGTACTCGTCCAGCGGCGAGAGCTCGCACTTGTGCGTCGAGGGGCAGCTCTGGCCGTGCGGGCCGCAGGTGGCGGGCCGGCCGCCCTCGACGAGCAGCGGCGCGCCGGCCGGGCAGGGGTTGTCGCGCCGCGGCAGGCAGACGGGCACGGGCGGGCAGGGCGCCGCGCTGCAGGCCACCTCCACCATGCGGCAGGCCTCGTGCTCGCCGCGGCAGGCGACGGCGCGGC
This sequence comes from Torymus auratus, assembly GCA_900474315.1. Taxonomy (NCBI): domain Eukaryota; kingdom Metazoa; phylum Arthropoda; class Insecta; order Hymenoptera; family Torymidae; genus Torymus; species Torymus auratus. The sequence goes on from UXGD01004875.1 coordinate 9,831, forward strand.
AGGGGTCGCGGCAGGCGCAGGTGGGGCAGCCGGTGGCGGGGTCCGGCTCGGGCCCGTGCCGGCAGCGCGGCGCGCAGCTCAGGGCCGGGCAGCGCTGGGGCGCGGCGCAGGCGGGCGGGGCGCCCTGGGGGCCGCGGGTTCCGGGGGCCTCGCGGCCCTCGGCGTCCACGCACCAGCAGGAGGCGGCGTGGCACTGCACGCGCTCGAAGCGGCCCTCGGCGTCGCAGCGCGGGATGTAGCTGCGGCGGGCCGGCTCGCCGGACTCGCGGGCCGCCAGCTCGGCGACGGCGCGCGCGTGCTGGCAGGCCGTCGCCATCACCGGGGTCACGCACTGCGTCCCGCAACCTACGACAGATTAACAAGAAATGGTCAATTTTTTTTATGCATGCAGTATCTTTTTCTATGAAATTGGTTAATTTTTATCGCGTCTTTGTCATTAGGAGGACATATTGGTAACTCAAGAGAAGAAACCTCTTCCCTACTGAAAAAAATCGTATGATTTATCACAGGAATTAACTGTTGTGATTTTTTATATGATAAATCATGTAATTTATCATCTGACAAATAATGTGACAAATCACATGACATATCGCATCAAACAATAAATCTAATAATTTAAATTATTTTCATTATATGTTTTAAAATAAAATCCTTAAAACAATATTAATTTATTTAACGCAGATATGGCGTAAAATTTTGAATCCCCATTGTAAAGGTGATATGCCTGGTAATTCGTGCGCTTCGTAAAGAGTCATTGGAACTGTTGACTTACACGGCTTATGTATTCTCGGGCATCCAGTATATCCACAGAAAGTAGTAGTGGAGCGCCGCATAGCGGATAAATAACAGAAGCTTGCTTAACGAGCACTGCTCATCACAAGTTTCCCTTTGTCACCGATAGGCGGCGCTCCAGTATAGTGCTTTCGAAATACTGGATGTCCGAAAGTATATGTATAAACCGTGTAAGTCAACCGTTCCAATGACTCTTTACGAAGAGTCCGAATTAAAAGGCTTGCTTTGTTTTTGATATCACGTTTACAATGGGGATTCAAAATTTTACGCCATATCTGCGTTAAATAAATTAATATTGTTTTAAGGATTTATTTTAAAACATATAGTAAAACTAATTTAAATTACTAGATTTATTATTTGATGCGACATATTATTTTTCATGTGATTTGTCATATGATTTGCCATATGATTGTCATGTGATTTATCATGTGATTTTTCACATTATTTGTCAGATAATAAATTACATGATAAGTCATATGATAGATTACAAGATGATTTTCTCGAAAACATCTGTAGTGATTAGTCTTATAATCTATCACTTAATTTGTTATATGATTTGTCATGTGACAAATCACATGATTTATCATATAAAAAATCATATAACAAATCATGTGATAAATCATATGATTTTTTTCAGTAGGGTTTCAGGCTTATATATAAAAGCTCATTTTATATAGGAAATTGAGAAACGGGAGAAGAATCAACTACTGAAAACGTGAGACTTTTGCAATTATGAGATTGAGTGATTAATGCCGAAATTTCGCAAGGCTCCGAGCCGTTAATAAAGAGAGCCGTTCCGGAACAGGGCCTGTGGAGTGGCACTGCTGCAGCTCGGGCAAAGGCAATCGAAACAATCGTGTCTCCATTAGCGGCGTGACAGCTTTGCAGCGGCGTCCGAATAACCGGCTCGGCCACGAACAAGCCTCACATTGTGTCCTTCCCGCCGCGGCTAAATAAGCGACTGTACGATTGAGCTATTGTCACGCTGACAATGCACCTCGATGATTTTCATTAATCCGCGATATTGTTTATACTCCAAGCAAGATGGAAAATAATATTAAAAGTGATATTTACCGGTGGAGCAGCACTTATCGCCGGCAGAACACTCCTGGTCGTTGCTGCAGAGAAGCTCGCAGCTGGAGGAGCTGGGCACCAGGTAAGGGCACTGGCCGGGCTTGCTGGCGAGACAGGCGGGCACGGAGGGACAGCTCTGCCCCGGCCCGCAGTTCACGTCGACGATGGTGCAGGCCTCGTTGGGGCCGCAGCTCACCTCCTGGCACGGGTCACGGCATCGGCACTCGCGGCAGCCCGCAGCATCTGTAATACACAAAGTTTCATGTTCACTAATTTTTTTTTCGGTTTCAATATTCCATCAACTATCATTCACCAATTTTAACCATTACAGCTATCGCGAAATCCGTATCTAACAGTTAACGATGTTGTCGTGGATATTGTTTTTAACAGCTAATAAAATAGAAATAACAGTCTTTATATTAATATACACTAAGATTTTATAAAGATTTAATCATCGACTCTCTGCAACCTTTTGTACGACTATATCGATTCTAGTTGTATACGAAATTTATAATAATTCTATTAAAGATTTTATAAGTGTTTGAAATAATATCTAGTTCTTTTCAACAGTAACAGTTTTTTTATTTAGGTAAATTGAATTGATAACCTTCATTTGCATTTATAAGTATCATAAACAATCCTCTTATCTCATTGTTTCTTTCTATCAACAATTTTCATACAAGATCTAACTTTTTGCATTGCAATAAATATAACCGGTGTAAAAAAGCATTTCCAAAAGATTGATGTAACATTTAATCTACGCAATGAAATATCACTTTCACTAACTGCTATTTATCATGCACTGAAAAATATCATCGAGTCATCGACGTCCTAAGTATAGATTACTGGGAGCATTCCGTACGACTGAAAGCGCTTCTAGCGTTAAAAATGATTCTAAAAACCAGATACCAAAGACAAATTTTCAATGGAAATAGTATTAACCCCATTCCAACAGCTAGTAGGTATTTTCCAGCTTTCTTACGCATGTTTTTACTATAGAGAAATAAAAAATAAATGCTCACAATGGTTTTCAATTAGCTCTATTCTACTATACTTGTACGGTACGTTGAATTTTGTAAAATTTTGTCTGAAAAGAAAAAATGCTGATAACATATTTTTATTGTGTAATAGATTATTTACTTTTGTAAAATTTGAAAAATTATGTAGGCCGGCGTCGGGTCGATGAAACAGTATTGCAATTTGCAACGTATATTCATAACAACAATTACTTAAATCTGTAATTTAAATTTTAAATACGCCGAAAATATGAAAATTTTAAAAATTCACTCGGGGAGTCCGTGAAACCTTATGAGAATATAGTATGAGTAAATTTTTATTAACGTTTTTGAGTTTTTATAGATCGTTCATTTTTATTCTCATTTTATAGGTTTGCATTAATATTTTAAATAAGCGATCATATATACGACATTTCCGAATTTTAGACTTTCGCGGTAACTTTTAATCATTTCGTCAAATTTCCGAATTTCATCCCTGTGCGTTCGCTTAATCAGGGCAGCCCTGAATGAATCTGTTCGTTAATTTTCGTTAAACAAAATTGGATTATTGAAATACGTAATTTCACATCTGTTTGGGTATTGTAAAATTCATTAATATACTTTAAAAATTAATCATATAGCTCAGGCTCTATGTTGATATTGGCTTTCATGTAAATTAAGCACGACTTTAAAATTTAGCGATATTTTATTTAATAAGTATAAAGTTGTAATAATTAATTAATTTTTTCATCCCGAATAAATGATAACAACTTCGTAAAACAATCGATATAAGTATAAAAACAGGTATATTATAACGTCGCCTACTTGATCATATCGATAATTAATTTCCAATACTTCGTTAATAAAGGACGTCTACGCTTCTACGAGTTTACTTTTATTTCTTATTTTGAGATATGATAAAATTGTATACATGAATAATTTACTGAATAATAATTTATCAACGAAAACAAAACTCAATATCATCTTTTATTTTTATAACTTAAATAATTTAACTATAAATAATTTTTACACAAATTAGACTTAATTAAATGATATTGTTTATTCTACTTTGAATTTTAACACACTACGCCTTTAACAAAACTACAATTTTCATCAAAGAGATATATTTTCATACAAAAAGGAAAATGTCTGTAATAACGATTACTAAATTTATATATGAAAGTAGTATAAGCTTAATCTAATCAGACGTTGATTTTAAAACGGCTCCTTTATAACTTTTTTTTATTCACATCTGACTTTCAAAAATAGTTAAAATTATAAACCATCTCACGATTTTTTCGGTTACACACTTTTTATTTAAAGCTGTTGTAAAAGGCTCGGCAAATCTAATTGAATTCTCAATATTAAGTTTGAAGATCTCAGTTTTTTTAATTTACCAACATTGATATAATTACATATTTTATTAATAAATTTCATGCCCACAGGTTAATAGATTTGATATTTGCGTTATTCACAAATAAGCTCAGAGTATTTCAGCCGAATACCTATAGAGAATTGACTCTAAATGCCGATTAAGTATGCTGTAATCCTTCCGCAATTCTCTAATCGAAGATGAAATTACTTTGTTTGCTATTAGCAAAGTTTTAGCATTCCCAAATCGAGTGGATAACTCCAAATAATCATTAAATTAAATTTTTAGAAATGGTTACATCTTCCATTTGTAAAAAAAGGATTGATAATAGGTAAATTAAAAGGGAAAACTTTGTTATAATTTTATCGCTCACTTATTATGTTTTTTAGGAAAAGTATTTTGTATATCAACAATATGGAAAAGTTACTCGGTATCAGTCTACGTAGGTAACTTGTAAAGAAAAGAAAATGTTTCTTGAACAAACTTCTATAAAGAACTAAATTATTTTAAATTGAATAAAGAACAAGTATAAACTAACTTGACAAAATGGAAAAGTTGTTTTGTATTGTGATTCTTAAAAAGTGTTACTTGGTACAGAGCACCATTTAAAAACATGTTGTTAAAACATTCTTTTATAAACAAATGAGGTCACTTAAGATAATTCGTCTACCATAACCGAAATTATTCGGAAAATTTTGAAATAATTTATAAGCCATATTTTTCACAGTTTATAGCCACTTATATGTCTAATTAAGCTTTTCCATCATAAAGTGGTGCTAAGGAAACGCGTGCAGTCTAGCTGAATTAGGTAAGTGGCTGAATTATCGTTGCAGTTTTTTGATAATATAGTTTTCTGATAATGTAATCGCAAAAAACTAAAAATTTGTAAAATCACTATATTTACAGGCTATAATTTAATTGACACAGTCTTTAATTTATTTGAACTTGATGATAGACAGATATTTTTCTTCGAAGTTCAACAAACATGGTATTTTTCATCCGTACGATTGCCGTTTTCATTCCATTTTCTTGCTAAGGTAAGTCGGGGTAATTCGGCCACTTCGCTAATTCGGCCATGTTTCTTGTTCGCTATCTTTACTTGTCCGAAAGCTTAAATAAACGATATCGCCAGCTTCCAAATATCAAAAATATACGTTTTATACAGTTTTTAATTGTTTAAAAATGACCAGCACATTGTTATGCAAGTTTCTATTATCAAATTTCAACGGCTCGGGCGTCTTATAAAGTCAAAAAACCAAGTATTTCGTTTATAGTCGAAATATAAGCAAAAAAACCTCATTGAAAGTGATACGGGCGGAATGGTGAGCCTTTTTCCTTCAAATTAGTATGGAAGAAGTATTGAAAATATTTTTTTTTGTATTTAGTAGAAGCAAACTACTTTCGCGTCTATAATGCAGCTAATTCGGCCAATCTGTAAAGAAGATGTCATCTAATCAATATGAGAGGGTATGAAGTTTGTATTACTTTCACGAAGTCATTTATGTGTCTTTTATCTGAGAAGAAACTTTAAAAATATGATTAGCAATAACCAATTTCATTGATCAAAATTAATTTTTCGTTTAGCTTACGGAGGCTCCCATATAGAATTCCAAAATCATTTATAGAATGCGATATAGTGACAATTGAATTCCTTTACTTCCTTTATACTAAGCATTATTCATAGAAGTTAACAATTAAATAGAGGTTTTACATATTTAAAAAGATAAATTTTATTAATTTTTGCAGTTTATGACTTAATTTATTCTATTTTTGTCAATATTGGCCAAATTAGATGACATGTGAGGTAATTTGGCCAAAAC
>UXGD01004876.1:0-15880 GCA_900474315.1 Torymus auratus
AAAAAAATATTAAATTCATCTTAATTATTTGTTGAGATATTTCATCTTAAAAAGTATTAAATAGTGCCATAATCGAGGCATATCTCAAAGTGATCTTTTGTGATCTCAACTTTTTTTACTGCACACACATCAGTCGCGGCCCGCCGTGGTATCGGAGACAGTAGCATTACCCTCTACTTTAGCCCCACACACATGCGGCGCTGCGTCCATGCCATCACCACTGCAGCACCATCCCACTACAGCTCGCTGAATTTTTGCATCGGAAGCCTCTTCTTCTCGAGAACCGGCAGCGCCGCAGGGCAGGACTGAATAGGGGGTAAGAGCCGTTCACGTGTACGTAGTGTTTAGTGTAGGTATACTACACATACACGCATACTCGCGTACAACAAGTTGAGGCAGAGCGAGCGCAACAACTGGCGCACGAGGTGGTTTCTACACCCGGGGCTTTACGATTTCGGACGCTGCGGCTGAGTGAGACGCGGGAGAGCTGATGTGAGAAAATAATTTTTTCCGCAGCTGGCGAGATAGTGCACAGTTGGCAAGAAAATGCGTGCTTGTGTATTTCTCTGTTTTCTTAAAGACTGTTGCTTTTATCAATGAATTTCATATATTTATATAAGTACATATAGAAATTACGATAGGTAATTCGTTATAGACTCGGCTCGGAGACAATTTAAAATCAATCCTTGGCCATTATAGTAGAGAGCAACACAGTGCTCGTATTATACACCCTCCACGCTTGACTTATATCGGCGACTCTCCGCATTTTTCCTCCTCGAAATCGCGACCCGCTATTTACCAATTTTTCTCAATTCACCGAACGCGTCTCTCTGGCATCTGGCCGCCGTGCTGCGATCAGAAATATCTTATGCGTTCCCTCGCCCGATACATACATACATATCATACACATATTCGACCCGTTCGCCCAGCACTAACGCAAAATACCAGCTCTTCTATACAAAATGCGAAATCGTTAAGAATCCGCGCGGACATGTTCGTTTCAGCAGCAGCGCAAAACGACAATTCCAACACCACACGGTAGTGCTCTATACATATATCTACTACCACGTATATATCTATACTTGCGAAGCGCACGGGTGCCGAAATAGAGCAGTAAAACACAACGGCGAAGAAAACGCGCGCGTCCACGAAGAGACTATACTACGACGACGGCGGGGCACAAAAAGCGACGTAGAGAGCGAATACATACGTATATATGTACATATATATCCATACACATGCGCGCGTACGGCACACGCCGCCCTGGGGATGAAACGGGGGTGGAAGAGAGCAGCCGGCAGCAGCAGCGTTTCGTTTCTCTCTCTCTCTCTCTCTCTCTCTCTCTCTCGCTCTCTTACTCGCTCGCTCGTTGCCCCCAGGGGCGGAACTGCGGAGGGTGAAAGCGCGAGCGAGCGAGCGGCGGGGAAAAGGGGGACGAAAACGGGGGGGACGGCCGCGGATCAATACTCTCGGCCGCTGCTGCCACGCGCGTAGAGAGAAAGCTTCTCTCTCTCTCTTTCTCTCTCGGTGTGGAACCCATTTATAGGTTTTTCTGAGTAAAACCCGAGAGGGTGATCTCTCCTACCCTCTCTTTCTCTCTACGTACGTTGAACAATGGGGATGGTGAGGTTTCTTTCTTTTGCAATCGGTGCAGGGGTGTATGACGTGGAGCAAGAGAGAGAGAGAGAAAGAGAGAGAGAGAGAGAGATGATGGTTTGGAGAGGTGATTTGGAAGGTGATAGAGTTATCTATATATAATAGTGCAAGCTAATTAGGTCGTCGAGTGTGTGGCGCGCGATGTTATCGTGCTATATAGTGAAGGAAGTGTATATCGCGAAGGTATTGTTAATATTCGCAAGAGAAATAGTAAGAGAAAGCAAATGCATATGAAAGTTATTTCTATTAATTAGCCTAATTCATTATCATACGGATATAATACTTTTTGTATGTAAAAATTTATGTAATATCATGTGACGTGTTTTACTCCTATTTGAAGAAATGGGGCTTGAGCTTAATGTCGCTTAAGCTTTGAATTTAAAATCGACAGAAAGGATAAGAGAATAATTATACCTTGTACCCATAGAATATATCTACCCTAAAATCTAGTGCAATATGTTCGTTATGGTCGGAAGAAGGGTAAAGAGTGCAATATAGGTTACCCAGGACAGTCTAATCTTGCGTTCAATAAATTAGAATTAGATCCTATCGGCGTACTTCCAAGCCGCAATTAATGAGCATAATATATTTAAAGTCCTTATATTTTATTATATATCGAATACTCGAATTCAGAAAAAGCAAAAATCCAATATGTGCACGTATTCCGCAAAAAAATGTCAAAATCTTTCCTTTATTCACAAAACGTCCTATAATTACAAACGCATCATATAGCAGCGCACGCACTCTTGCATTACCTCCTCGCATCAGAAGCTTGAAAAACCCAGCGCGCGCCCTGCAAGCACGTCCAACACACACATACAGCGCGCGAACCGAAAAAAAGGAAAACGATTCGAGAACAGAAGGAGAGTATAGCAAGGGAAACGAGCGCGAAAGAGGGAATAATTTAAAGGCGGAGAGGCCAAATAGAGAAAAGCCCGCCACCGCGGCCTCTTAGTAAGTATATGTGTACGCGCGTGTAGGTGTGGAGAGCACCATACCTCCTTTACATTTCGTTCGCTGCCTTTCTTTCATTCTTCATTTCCCTTTTCTGACGGGGCGCTGAGAGATTCAAAAGGTGCGGCGGCGTAGCCACGGGGGAGCGGGCGAGCGACCGGGGGCATTCTAATTAAGGATTTCGCCTTCTTGAATAATAATAATAATTCAAAGAGCGCGATTTTCCTCTCGGAGACTTCTCGGAGAAAAATATCGGAGCTTTATTGACTGTCTATATATAAAGTGTGCACCGTTTTATAGGTCTATATGTGCGGAGGAACAAGAGAGAGGCGATAAAAATCGTGAGCACGCGACGTCCGCGCCGGTTGTAATTTTATAATTACTGCAATACATCGCGCGGTGTGTATATGTAATTGCTGCTTACTTTGCTAATTCAATAAGTTGTGAGAGGAGCAGTAGGTATATGCTCGAGGAAGATTATTATAAAATCCGTATAGGCAATTACTAAATTGCTGATTATATCGTTGCGACCTTGTGTAAAAAACATAGCTGTATAGAATATTTCACTATCTTTATCGGACTGAACTCATTGTCGGCCTACATAGTAATAACTCATCGTCGTCTTTTACGACCGCCTTCGTGTTTCGCATTCGATTCTGTATAATTGCATTCTCTCCGACCATTACCCTAATTATCTACTTTTTTAATTTTTACCGATATGCCGGGGGAAAGAGAGATGGATAGAGAGAGAGAGAGAGAGAGAGAGAGAGAGAGAGAGAGAGAGAGAGAGAGAGAGAGAGAGAGAGAAACGAACAGCCTGACACACTTTCGCCGAAGCTCGCGAGATATTGATTCCTTCGGGGGGAACGCCTTTTTCTCTCTTCAGCGCGCGTTTCTTCCCTACGTACACAATTATAATCCTCCCTGCGAGTCCTCGGAGAAAAATAATCGCGACTCTGTTACATATATCAGAAAAAACAAAAAATCATTAAAATATGAAATTTTAAAGAAACTATACCTTCGCTTGCGTGAAAAAGCGCATATCAGCCATGGCGCATGCACTCACCCGCGTGGTGTTAATTTCGCGTCAATTCAGCAATAATAAAAGCCCTGAACCACGCTTCTGCCCCGCGTGCGAAACAAATCATCATCAGGATCATCCTCGCCATTGCGGGGGAGGACATTTCGACGCATGTGCACTATACTATATATAAGAGACGTCGTAAATTAGCGGTGTGTCTCTATTTTCCCCGCGTCAGCGTTCAATCACCCCCCCACGAACGTAAAAGAAATTATAAAATATATATATGGAAAAAGGGATAACGAAAGAGATGGCCACACACACACATACAAAGGTACACAGAGTGACAAAGGGAATTAATTGCCTTTTACGATTCGAGCTGGATTGCCCGCGTGCGCGCGTTCAAGTCGATTTTATCGGAGCCCGCGGGGGCTGGGCGAGGGGTGGGCTTTTCAATTTCGACGAGGGAAATCGAGTCGCCGTCGTCGAGAAAAAAAAGGGGAAACTGGGCCGGCCTAGATTTTCGGGCCTCAATGACCTTCTGCTCCCCTTTTTCGTGCTTATTTCGCGGAAAAATCGAGAACGGCAAGTTCTTAGTAATAGGGCGAGATGAAAATTCGACGGGGATATCTGGGATTAATTTTACGATCGAACTCGATTTGCTGGCGCCGAGGTTTGTGACGAGATGAAATAAAACCGTCGATTTGAATCGAGCGCTGTTTAGTTTCGAGATTCGTGTGTAGAAAGTGGAATAGAATGTCGTTTTTTTATCGATGGTATTTGCCGTTATGGAATGTATTCGATGTTCGAGTTATAGCGAGGGTGAAATATATATATATATATATTAATAGTAGGTATATGAGTGTTCGTTTTTAGTCGAGAGCGATTAATTAGCAGTGAGAGAGGTTCAATTGAAAACAAGCCAATAAAGTTATTGCTATATTACTTTTGATATGATATTCATCCTTTCACGTGGACCTATCACTCGTATTCAATTAATTAATTTCAGGTTTTTCGATTTATCGCGATATAATTGGAAAGTTGTGTAATTTCAAGCCGATATTCTGTGTTTGATCTCTCGCGTGTGGGCGAATTCATTTTCCGCATTTTAAAGTTACGATCGTTAACGCTGCTTTTATAATTTCAATAAAAGTCATCTGCAGCACAAGAAAGATTTCTATGAACTTGTAGATATACATTTAACGGGCTTGAAATACATAATGTCGAATGGGTGTATGTAAATACTACTTTACACTGATAATTTTTACCTCAAGTATATGAGCTACTTCCAAATTTATTTCCCTTTTACATCTTCAAAAAAATTTTTTTAAATTTTGTATGGCACACTCGTGGGACAAGGATTTTCTAGTTTTTTGAGTTTTACCAAATAAGAAAAAAATATGTGCACGCTAAATTCAATGGTATCATTTTCTGCAACAAATTCTAGTTTTTGAGAAAATAGTCAAAAAAGTCCTTCTCTTCAAAAGTAAGCATTTTTTTTAAATCTATCAACTTAAGTTCAAAAAAGAAATTTAAACTTCAAAGAAAGAGCTTTAATCCCTTTTTTTAAATTAAAAAATGTTGATTCCTTCAAGTTACAAGGGTTTCAAGTTGAACGTCGAAAAGGCATAAAAACGCAAAAATCGCAGAAATCGGCAGCGTCGGCTTTGAGAGTATTTTCATGCCTTTTCGACGTTCAACTTCAAATCCTTGTAAATTTTGAAGGAATCAACATTTTTTTAATTTTTAAAGAAATGAATTAAAGCTCTTTCTTTGAAGTTTAAATTTCTTTTTTGAACTTGTAAGTTGACAGTTTAAAAAAAGAAATTGCTTACTTTTGAAGAGAAGGACTTTTTCGACTATTTTCTTAAAAACTAGAATCTGTCGCAAAAAAATGATATCATTGAATTTAGCGTGCACATATATTTTTTGTCTTATTTAGTAAAGCTCAAAAAACAAGAAAATCCTTGTCCCATGAGTGTGCCTGAAAAAAAATTTTTTTTATTTTTTTGAAGACGTAAAAGGGAAATAAATTTGGGAATAGCTCATATCTTTCGTCATTTTACGCATAAGCACTGCATATTTCTCAAAGCTTGCCGTTAAATTTCAACCCATTCGCCACCCTAAAATCTATAGATATTTATAATGTATTTATAAAAAGTACATTCCAGAAGAACCACAGGACAAAAAAGAGAATCCCACAGCAACCCTCTCGACATTCATCAGCTCTCACCAACCTCCCTCTCTCGCAAAAAATTCGCACGTACGCACACACATACTTTCCCTGTCCAAGTAAACCGTTCGCGAGAGAGAGAGAGAGAGAGAGAGCTCAGCATCAGAGCTGCGCGCGGGGGAGCCAAATCACGGGTGTCATTGTTATAGGGAACCGCCGGGCCGCCAGGTCGTCGGTCACGTAATTGCCCGCCTCGGCCAATCAACGGCCATTGATTCCATTTACTCTCCCTCTACACACACACATACACGGCGCAGAGATTGAATCTCCGCGCGTTCCCTCCGTTGAAAAGAGCTCTTTCTCTCTCTCTCTCTCGTAAACATCACCACCCACACAAACACCCTCTCGCGGCGCCCTTTGAAGCACCCTTCATATTCTTCACGGGGGGGTTTTTCATTTTCATTACCTACCTCGCGCGTGCACGTATATATGATGTGTATACTAACAGGTGCATAGCCTTTTGTTTCTCGCGGCGCGGGTCCTATTATTTCCGGTATATGTACGCATAACGGAAGAGCGAAAATATCGTTTTTTTTTTCATTTTATACGTACGGCCCTTTGGGTAGGCAAAAAAAACGAATTTCGGCGTCGTGTGGAGTGGGATTGCCGCTGCGTGTGACCGGCAGCAGCAGCGGCGGCTTTTTTTTCTATATTTTTCCGCCTTCATCATACTCTCCCTCTCGCCGGCGATATGTCGATAAAATAACTGACAGCTCGAGAGTGTGTGCTCCCTTTGCTCGACGTCGAGCGGAGGGAGGAAAAAAAGCAGCAGCAGCAGTGGAGTGCTCAATACGTGTCAATTAAGGAGTACTTCCGAGGAAGAAGAAGTTTGAAGCGTGGCGGCGCGAGCTAGAGTTTCCAGGTCTCTCGCGCGCGCGCGATTGGCTGTGCTTTTTCGCCGTGTTTTTCGGCCGTCAATGACGGAGCGGCAGCCATTAAGCCCCCACCGGTAAGTAATTGCCGGTGTGTGTCTTGTGCGCTTGTGTAACTTGGGAAAAATGAAACTCGGCGACCGGAGTAAGTATCAGATTTTTATTACGAATACAAGGTGAGGTGTGTGTGTGTGTGTGTGTGTGTGTGTGTGTGTGTGTGGAGTGGTATCGATGGGACAAGTAAAGTGGCGAGGATGGATCTTAGGGTTGTCATTAAAAGATGTTGGGTGGAAGGGGAGATCGTGTAGAATGTCTTGGAACGGATTATTAAGAGAATAATTGAAGACTAAAACAATTATCTTATAATTGCAATTATTTCATGTTATATTATTGTATGATCGGATTTCGTATGGATATAATTTTTTTAATTCTTTGATAATGAGTGGTAAAGATAATATAGATTCAACTAAAAGGATTCGTATAATTAAAAAAAATTATTTGACTGAAGATAAATTAATATCGTCTGTTTAATAATATATGGTATAGTACATATCGTCGGGTGGGAGCAAGAACGTCTTATCTCGGCGCGGCGCGTAAGAACATCCCATCTCGGCTCAATATCCACGCACGGAGCGCCCGAGATGGGACGTTCTTGCTCCCACTCGACGATATATTTTCAGACATTTTTATGATACATTTTAGGACACTTTTCGTGACATTTATTGAGACATCATTTTTTAAGGATATATTATTGCATACACTTTAAGCATTTAAAAGTGCATCTTTTAAATAGAAAAATTGCGGCCAGCTCTATTATTATTAAAAAAAAAGAATGAATGTGGATAGGTTTTTTCACTTCAGTTAAAAATAAAGAATTCTATCGATTCAACCGTGATCACTTCCGTTCACTTTGTATCTGCCAATCAATCAGTTTTACCTATTCCCGATCAAGTATCCGCGCACTTGAATATAAATTGAAAAAAGTTTTTCTCAATTCTAAAATATCAATATTAAAATAAAATTCATCAAATTCCGACATTTCGCCAATTCGCAAGCGGTCCTTTACCGAAATATATCATACTCGCGATTTATTTTCAAATCCTGCGCAAGATTAAGCCTACAACTGCTCGCTCATTCCCACTTTCCACTCAAATTCACGCAAAATTATTAAACCGTCTAGAACGGGACAATGGCGAATGGATAACAAGGTTTTTGATTAAAGGCTGCCCTCACTCACGCATACATAGCGAAAGAGGAAAAGGAAGGCACGAAAAAAGCATAACTGTTCGTGCAAATAAAAGAGAAACACGTTATACACCCGCGGTGGCAGAAAGAGAGAGAATGGCGAAAAAGGTCGAAATGTGGGAGGTGAAATGTGCGCGAAAAGAGAGGGAACGAGCTAGAGCCACGGCGGGCAAGGGGAAGGATAAGAAGATATAATTTGTAGTTTATTTGTTTAATAAGCATTAAGAATGAGATTTGCGGGATAGGTATAGAGCGAGCACGGTTATTGTTATAATACGCTTTATATATCGTCGAGAGCGTTTTTTCTCTGCTCTCCGTAGATCGAGGATATCCAACGCGAGGCTAAATATGCTAGTTAAATATGGCTTTTCATATATATACATTTCGAAGAGTGCTCTCGCGTTATATCTGTTGTTTATTTTTCTTGCGTAAATTGAGCCTTTGTGATGTATAAAATTTCATTAAAAAACTCTTAATTTCCCCATTGAATGCATTACGAGAAGTTTAATACAATTATATAAGGCTTTATTTTCCGCGAGTTTTCGGCCGAGTTTAAAAGGTAATTTAATTTTCCCCCTGCGTCTGGCGCAATTCGACGAAGCATATATTAAATAACCGATCGATTGATATAACTCTGAAGCCCGACAATGAAAAATCAAATTACAAACAAAATTTTTAATTCCCATTTTAATGGTCCGCGCGTTGTCGCTGCGTTATATAACATAATTGTTGAAATATCTGGAGAGCAATGCGCCATCACGTTCGATTATATCAATACTGCTCAAAACCAACGAATTGATATATTTTATGAATTTTTTAACCTGCATTCACAAGGAGAGTCCGAGGCCTTTGGGAAAAGGATTTTAGCGGGCATTGGATATTCGATTTCTGGCATCTAAAAATGAAACTTAGTTCCCACATTTCCCTCTAATGGGCCCTTTTTCTTAAAATCAATCAAAGATAGCGTAAGAAAATGGTTAAAAATTTGTCTTTATTGTAAGCGATTTAATAGATCGTATTTTTAACCATTTTCTTACGCTATCTTTCATTGCTTGTAGTTTTCTGAAAAATCAATATTTTTCAAACATATCAGAGCTTACATTCTAGGTCTTACAGTCTACTTTTATAATTTTTCTTTCTCAATTTCGTATCTTGAATACTCACAATGTGACAGTTAATAGAAGAGACATAATTTTTTAACCAAATCGATGAAATGTGGGCGCTCGACTTAATTTTTAGATAGCAAAAATAGAATCTCCAATGCCCGCTAAAATCCGTTTCCCAAAGGCCTCGGACTCTCCTTGTCAGCCATCAAAAAAACATAAACTTATATTAAAACGCAGCCTTCACAATCTATACAATTAATCCACAAAAACCTTTCCCCATCATATCCCCATTATCAACTGTCAAAAAGAAAGCATCCCCCCACACACGCACGCACATCTTATTCGGACATTTGCTCCTCCCCCCTTACATAGGGCAGTGCAGAATCTCGACAGAAATGCGTTTCGTTCTTTTTTTTGCACTAGTTGTATAGAGGTGTAATGGGATTTAAAGGCTGTATAGTTTGAGGCAAATATACAGTGTGAACTGAATATATATGGAGTGTATTATTACGACGCGCCGTTGTTCATAATAAGTAGAGAGTCGAGAAGTAGAACGAGCGCGCCGTGCCGGTTGATTCTAAATTCAAAGCGTCCAATCCATTTAGCCTCTTTTAATTTTGTGCGAGCTAAGCGTTATATACTCATAAATCTGATAATGAGATTATATACTGCGAACGCGCGCGTGCCGCACTACCTTCGGAATCGATTTATATATATCCGAGTCGAGCGATAAGTAATCAAGTTTCGGCGCGTGTTTTAACTGTGCAGCCGGTCGATTAAATGAAATTTCAGATTGAGTGCATTTAAATGCATGTATCAACTTCAACCAAATCGAAGAGACGATAATGAAAATTATTATGTAATTTTATCCGTAACATTTAATTGGATATATGTTCATTCTCAATTTGTATCTGATAAGTGACTTCCCTTTTGTAACTTTATAATATTTATATGTCAAACGTATCTGATAATACTTAAACATACTCGAACATAAGCATAATTAAATAACTAATTTTCGAACTGGAGACCTTTTTCCAAAGACCGTCTCGGAGTGCGGACTTTTTCTTAATCGTTCTTAATTATTGGTCTCGGGGAATATCGTTTCGCTCTTAATTGATGAAGTGGAGCAGGGGGGCAAGGAGTGAAAGCCGAGGAAAAGACTCGCCATTGCCTTTGTGCGTGGAGACTCGGAGAGTTGTATAATAAAAGGAAGCCGCGTCGCGCGGATTCCTCGCGAGTGGGTATTCTTTTAATATAAGAAAGCGCAAGGTCTAAGAGAGAGAGAGAGAGAGAGAGAGAGAGAGAGCAATAGCGGGAATTATAATGGAACTTGGGCGCGGACGGCGAGTATTATGTAAGAAATATATAATTGAGGAGAAAGAGCGGGGGGGGGGGATTTTAGAATTGATTGCGGACTGCTGACACGTGAGATATTATAGAATAGTCATTTGTCTATATATATATAAGAAATTGTGCTTCTAGGTTACGAATCGTTCTAAATATATATATATATATATAATAAATCACGTATCTTAAATAACTATGATAATATACCGAAGCTCATTCAGTCAATATAGATACAGATAATATACCGTCGATCCGCCACCTATATACAATTCGACACTATACTTGACCGCATCAAAGACACGCTGCGCAGAGCAATCTCAGACCCACACGCGCACACATATAGACTTTGACTTCCCACACACTCTCATGCAAACACTCAATCACAGTCCTCAACCAGCACGCGACAGCATCCTGAGGAAAAAAGAAGAATCCTCCACTCCAATCAACCGCACCGCCGCGCTCGCGCGAATATATGCGGGCTAAAGATTTCTCACACGCGTCGTATACATATATACATCACTGTATACCTCTATATCCGCGCAAGATAGCCGCCGCGACAGCGCACTATATGGAAAAGGGTTGCAGGCAGTGAGCGAAGAAGAAGCGGAAGCGGCTCGTTGCCGGCAATTTGAACCCCGGCCACCGTACGTACCTATATACATATACACACCACGTACACACACTCATGGAGAAAGCGAGCGTTCCGCGACGCACTTGTTGCGTCACGCGCGACAAGCGATAAGGGATACATCTCCAACGGAGAAAGAGACAAGTTCTTTCCTATAGTCCGGACGCGAGTTTCCGCTCGATCAGTGCCATTTTTAAAAGTGTGTATTGAAAGAGAGAGAGAGAGAGAGAGAGAGAGAGAGAGAGAGAGAGAGAGAGAGAGAGAGGATCATGTGTAAGAAGAGCAATATTGAGGTACGCGCTGCACTTCACTTTCGTGCGGTCGCTTGATCTGGTTCTTTGATGTGTACAGCATCGGAGAGGCGGATGCTCCTGCGGTCAGGAGGAAGGTTGTTTAGAAAGATCGCACACGCGCGGAAATGGAGTTCGGGTTAAATATGTGGCTGTGTATATAACAGCCATGGTATATATATATATATATATATAATAATAAAAATATGCGATTGTAGAGGCTCGTCCCTATGCGGTGTGGTAATTAAAACGCGCAACAAAGCGGATTTTCTTTGCATCTTCATCAACGTGTAGCGTATGGATAACAGGTTATAGAACAGAAATCTCCGATATACTCGACGCCGATCAATTAAGCTATTATGAAACACATAGATACACACGCATACTTTGAAAAAAAAAAAAAAAAAAAAAAAGATCTCACGTTTGGGTAGTCGGAAAAGAATAAGTACAGCCAGCATTTCTCGAATCATATTCTACTTCCTATACGCATACCCCGGGCTTGACCTCACTTACTAGGAGAGGCTCAGACCTCCGGATCACGGGCTCGGCTGAAACTTTAGTATAGGTTTTTGGATATAGAAATCTGAAGAAAGCTGTAATATTAAACCCTAATGCTCAAAAAAACTAAAGTTCTGGTCACTTTTAGCTTTATTTTGAAAAAAGGGTTTAAAAAAACCTTTTCTTAAAACGATAACTATTTAACTTTAGATAGTCTTAAATATCATTTGAAGTAGAGAAAATAAAACTAGAGAAAACTAGCTTCAATGTGTTTTTTTAAGGATTAAAAAATATCGATTCCTTCCAAAGTTCTGCACGTTTTATTTATGAACATTTAAGACTGTCTAAAGCAAAATAGTTGCCGTTTTAAGAAAAGGTTTTTATAAAAACTTATTTCCAAATAAAGCTAAAAGTGGTTAGAAGTTTATTTTTTTAGCGTTAGGGTCTAATATTGCAGCTATCTTCATGTTTCGTATACGTCCAAAAACCTATGCCAAAGTTTCAGCCGAATCCGTGATCCGGAGGTCTGAGCCTCTCCTAGTTAGTTTACAGCGCGCGGCTCTTTTTCGCTCTCTGCGGGATCCTCTTATCGTGAACTTATATATACGTTCGAGCCTACCACCACGAGCGACGATTTTGCGGACAATTCGCAAGAATTTAGGAAACAGCTGGAGGTCGCCTTTATCCCTTTGAGCGTCAGCGCTTTGCAAGGCTTTTTTCCGCGAGATGCCGCATAAATATTTAATATATAGTCGAGGTCGCCGTCGAGAGCCGAAGGTGATGAGTTTTTTTTATTTGTACACTGTGTGAAAAATGCATATAGCGACTGTATAGATATAAAACAACTGACTGTCTTCGCGGTCGATGAATTCTTATGTTAATGTACTTAATGGCGCATCATCACGTCGACTGTACTTATAAATAATTCAGAGTATAATATTTTTGTTTGTTTGTCCCTCGATACGCCCACCGCCCGCGCTGACCTCTTTATACACACACTATATGCCATCGTACACTCATTTAGCATATGAAAGAAATCTGCGTTTTTCGCGTTCCAGAGACGATATACAACCCGTTGTGGAACTTGGCAAGTTTCTCTCGAATGACGTCAGCCAGTAGCGTTTATTTATGACAATCGAATTAATCGCTCCGCCCGCCCCGCGGCAGGCGAAAATCCCTGCACACAAACATCGGAGCAAACGAGATTATACTATAGTACACGCAACAGCGCATGCAGAAAGCTCTGGCGCGCGAAAAATCGCATCGGAAAGCTCACCGGTGTTTATACGTATAGACACCTATATACTACTATACGTGCACGGAACGTCCCGAGCGGAAGCGTCGGCGGCAGCTTTTTAGTTCGGAGGTCGCGCGCCGGGAGGGAAGTAATATAACAGCAGCGCGACCCAGTTATAAAGAGAACGAGCTCGCAGGCCGGCAGCTGCTCCGCGCGCCGTTAACTCTTTTTCCGGTATTCCGGTCACGATTGACATTGATTTTCCGTTGACAGCGTAATTGTGCGCGCTCCGGTGATTTGAATTATCGCTCGACTCTCTCGCGCAAACGTTCTCCTCTTCTTTTTTTTCATCGTCGTGCTGTACATACAGGTATGCAGCGGTGGCTCTTTTTTTTCATTTCTGCAAGCCACGCGGTTTTGCGCATATTCCAGCTGGTGCAGCGTGTAATCGCGGTGTCGAAGTGCGCGGCGATTGTTTAATCGACGGGTGCGATGAACTAGATCGAGTGAGAGATGAGCGTGTGCGTATATTACTGGTTTAGGCTATAATAATAACTCGCGCGACGTTAATTTTCCTGCGTGCAGTATAAATATAGTCGATGGAGCGTAATAGAGTTTACTGCAAATGAGTGTAACAGTCGTTTACTTAATTCATTTGTTGCGAATATTGAACAAATGAATGTCGGAATTGCCGTGACAGTGCCGGACGCTTAACTCGTGAGTTAACCGCCCAGTGAATTAAAACAAAAGAAGGAACACAGGAAATGATATCACACTCGTTATCGCGCTCTCTCCCCGCTTTAACCACACATGAAGCTGCCCGAGTCCTAATTTCGTCTCGCCACTATATATACATAATATAAACGTATACTGTAGCAAACACAGGTTGCGCCGAAAATTTATACTGACTCCAAAAATCTTATTTATTTTATTATATAATAGAAATCTTTCCACCCACTTATTCTTCGGTCGTAGCCATATAATTGCACAGCCGATAAAACTCGCTCTCGACTCACCTACACCGAGAACAGCAGCCCACAATACGCCGACAATCCACAGCACCCACCCGGTCACCCTGGACTTGGTAACACCGCACGCCTGCCTCACGACTTCCATCGTCATCGGCGGCTTCCTCTCACTACTTTCACACCTATCCTCCTCCTCCTCCATATCTCACTACCTTCACACACTTAATAACACACCTCGCTCTCGCGCGCAGTTAGGAAGAACAATGCGGCCGGCATGGCGCGCGACGCGCTACTAAGTCGTCGTCGCCGTCGTCGTCGTCGCGCATTTCGCCGTCAGGAGAGAGAGAGAGAGAGAGAGAGAAAGAGAGTATATATAATAATGATGATACACAGCCAAGCTGAGAGAGAGTGAGTGAGAGAGCCCCTACTTGAGCAGCGTCGGCCGCGTATGAATTACATATGTGCGGGGCCCCGCTCCTTCTACTTACGAATCGAGGCTATATAACGATGCAGTGGGTGTATATATGGTAGCGGGAGTTTGATGTATGTATGTGTGTCGCCGTGTCTACTGTGGCTGCTGCGGCTACGGGGATGGTTGGCACGTGTGTGTGAGTGAGGAAGACGGCGGGAGAGTTTTTTTTCGGATGCGGTCGAGTGTTAGAAGGTCGTATGGTGCGGGTGTAAAGTGTGATACAGTGTCAAGTTCGTTGAACTTAGACTAAATGTGTGTATGTGCGTGTGTGTGAAATACCTATAGAGAATTAATGGAGATGTTTCTTTGAGCATCAGCAAATCTATAAAATGAACTTGATAATTGTATAGGGCGACCTGGACTAATATAGTTATCGTATAATTATGTATTATTTAGGAGTAGAATTTATACCATACTTCTTGGTAAAAAATATAGATATGTTTATGAAAATTAATTAAATTTATCCCATATATATTATACTACAAATAATAAACATTTTACATTCCCCGAATTCAAATTTTTTGGTAAATTTCGAATTCTAGACCGACCACATTATTCTCCACTTCAATATAAGTTTTAGAGCTGTACGAGAGCGAAACAATATAGGTACAACATTTCTGTAATTATTGTCTCGCTCTTACAAATTCTTGAAAATTTCACTCTTGTCATGGTCTTTTCAGTCAATATATGAAAAGTATTGTCTTGTCTTGAAATTCTTGATCGTATTGAAGTTACACTAACGTGCAACAAAAATGGAGTCGATTGTTTAAAAAATTAGCGGTCCACGTAGAAGAGGAAGGTACACAGATGTAGAATAGTAAGTTTTTGAAATAATTGACTTGTTCACTGTCCCACGTTTCCGTAGCTTCCTTTTTTGTGAGGACCTCGCACCCCCGGATATTTCAATTTAAGACCTTTTTAAATGTTCTTAAATTTAAGAAACTTTCAAGTTGCAAAGGTTACTGAATTTTAAGAATAATGTAACGAAATGTAATTTAATATACAACTAGATCAAACGCGCGCGGAAATGAACTGAGCTTTGAATACAATGTTTGAAAATGGAAAAATAACCTTATAAGAAAAATATAAACAAACAACATTACGTTGCCATGTACATAGCTACAGCATGGCAACGCTTCCGATCAATCAGATTGCGAATAAATTTATTAAAGGGAAATACATTAAGTTTAATACCAAAATATTGGAATTTCAAATGTAATAGAAGTTTAAGGGTTTTGAATTGAAATCGAATACGGATAACAGAAAACGAATTAATATTGAATTGAATTGAAGTTTATTTGTCTAGTAGCAAAATCATACATAAGTTGGTGACCATCGCGCATTCGCCCAGGG
>UXGD01004877.1:0-15877 GCA_900474315.1 Torymus auratus
GGGATCGCGCCCGGGAGTGGGACCGCATCGGCAGCCCGGTCGATATGATTCGACCCATAACTTTTTGCCATTTTTTTATATTTTTTCTCTCTTCTACTGGTAATTTACAACTAGTTTGTAAAAAGAACGACATTTTTCCGTCAACTTTTTGCACAATTAATTTTTTCCCACTGCCCTGCCGGTACATCTGTATGCGTAAGTATATATATCGGAGCGCCTGCACTTTGTATAAGCCGCAGCTGGTGAGAGGTGGCTATATCTGCCTCTGCTAGCTTAACGTCGATATATGGAGCCGAAGCTAACCGACGTAGGCCGAAGATGGCCGAGTGGTCTTTCGTTGGTTTATGTACCGAAGAATGTCAGAGTCAGAGAAAGTGTGATTAAATAGACGTGTGGGCCGGTCTTTGCGTAATTGCGAAATGTTTACCGACGTCGCGCTCAGAAGTTGCAGTCACTGCATTTTGCGTATATACATATCTACAGAGCGCAGACGGCAAATAGTAAAATTCTTTGGCACCGTGAGCGAATTTTGTTAAATGCAAATATTTGCGAAATGCCAGCTTTGAGCTGCCGCGTTGGCGTTTATTAAAAAATGTTTTATACGTTGAATTTCTTTGAAAATAGAACGACCCTTTTTAAAACACATTTTTAATAGGAAATTTATTGTCAATTTAGACACCCTTTTTCTGAAATAAAACCCTGGTGGGAAAAATTTAATGAAATCCAAATGAATTTTAACGAAAATCGATTGAAATTTTTCCGAAAGACCATGAAATTTATATGAATATTATTGAAATACTATTAATAAATATGAAATATCACGAATAAGTACCTTATATTCATTAAAATATTATCCGATTTGGAACGCGTTCTTATTTTTTGAATACGTATGTCATAAAAAATCATGAAGTATTCGTATAAGAGTTCAGAGTTTATATTTATTTCAAGTGTTTCATTTTCTTTGATCTATGAAACCAGGGTGGTTCTCTAATTATAAGTCATTTGTTTCAAGAGAGAATCAGACTTTTATACTCCTAATACATTTTTTCTCAAAAAGTTTTTCATGAATATTTATGAAACATCAGACTATAACGTATCTAATTATTTATATCACAAAATCATATTTTCCCATAAAAGGTCAAACTACATATAACGTCTTGATCTTGGAGCGAGAAATATTCTCCATCTTCCGGCGATCCTATCCTACAGGGGGATTTGGTGCAAGAAATTCGCCGAGGACCTCCTCAGGCTAGGGCACCATCAACCGCCAGGATCTCGCCGTCATCGCCACCACAGTCCTCATAGGAGGCGCCATAGCACACCCGGTGTTCAATACCAGCACCGCAGTAAGAAATTGGAGCTCGACCTGAGAAATACCCTTACCCCTAGTGCTGTCTGCTTTCAGGCATAATCTTCATCATAGAGTATAAATTATGCAGTACCAGTAAATATAATATAAATAATATGTAAGAAATACTATGTAATGAATACAATAAAAATGAACAATTTTTTTTTTTAAGTAGGATATAATAAGTTTATATTTATGTATTAAAATATGTCTTTTTTATTTCAGAAAAAAAGGTGTCTAGCCACCTAAAGTTTGACAGTATGAAAATCATTCGGAATTTTCAAAATTTAATAAGAGTGTTTTAATAACATTATATTGTAATTAAAGCTTCAAACCGGAAACTTTAATTATTCTGATATTTCCAGTACCCACCGTGCAAACGAAGCTCTCAGCGCGAACAGCGATAAGAGTGAAATGCACTCGGGTTCACCTCTGTCCATATATGAATATCCATTCTCTCTCCGACTCTCGTGCAGCCGGAAATTTCCGGCTGCTCGTAAAACCCGTCTTCATCATCTCTTATCCCGCGAACTATAGCAGCGCCTGTACACACGTGCTCCCGCGAACGAAGTGACGAAAGGCATTATTCGAGGAAAGGAGCTCGTCGATGATGAAGAATGCGGCGGAACCAACTCAGCGGAAATCCTCCCGAAAAACTACTCCTTTTCTCGCACGTCCAGACAAGAAGACGAAGAGCAGGAAGAAGAAGAAGAAGAAGGGGAGCACCTACACAGTGTTTCCCAGCGCAGCGCGCGTCTTATCTGCTCCTTTACTGTCGCTCGTAAATTAAAACTTTTTATATAAAATCTATTATGAGTATCAGCCTGAGTATAGGCAGTCGGCCGCGCATGCAATACTGCGAAATGGCTAGAACCGCGCGTGGTTTTACGGTGCTGTAAAACAGCAGTGGGTGTACGCGCGCGCGCCTGCAGCACCGCAACCGGACCGACTTCCGTGCACGGCATGCTGTATATATACATGTGCGCGCCGTTTGTCGCCTGTGTATCTTATACATATATACACACGCACCGAGTCGCTGCACACTGATGAATGGCGCGCACGGCTGCACACGTGTGTACCCGATTTCGCGAGTGCACTTTGGCTGGCACGCCTGTGCTGCTGCAGGATAGTCGTGTTTAATGTGGCCTGTACTTTTGTTATTAGTTGGTAATATTTCTTGAAAGATATGGAAGGAAAATTCCTACGTTGATATTTTAGCAGTTTTTTCAGAATATTTGCAATAAAATATGCACTACCTTTGCTTAATTATTTGACTGCAAAAGCATTTTTAACGTGCTGGAAAAATGTTGTCACTTTCTGTACTGCGTCATGTGATTTGTGTAGCTCTTACGCTGCGTTCAAATTACTGAAACTGCAAGCGTTAATATTCTCAAACGAAACTACTGTAAATAACAATTTTATGGAGACTGAAAAGAATTACTACAGGTAAAAATTTACTAGGTTCAACAAAATATACTTTCTTGTAGTAGTAACCTTGCTTCAGAGTATATTATTTTTTGCAACAAAATTAATCTTCAGAAATCTTTTATAAAATTACTAAAATAAGAAATAAGCGAGTGTTGACCAATACTATACTCGAGCTATACCTCTTAATTCTATGATGAAAATTGACGTCTAAAAAAAACTTTTTCTGGCTTATGTTCTATAATGGGGCAAAATATTTGTAGGTTATTAATTATTATGATAATAATGAGTTATCTAATAAAATAAAAATATTTTTATAGATCATAAAAAGTGTTGCCCAGCAACTACCACCTTGCCACCGCAGCAAGTGTTAATTTCTGAAAAAACATTAATCCAAAAGTCGAGCCAAAAGTATAACAATTTCCAAGTAATTTTTCACGACATTTCATGTTTAAGCCAAACCCCCATTTCTGTTATCTTATACCGCGAAAATGGACTCTGCACGCCTATCCTCCGCGATAAAGACAGGGCGCACCTGCTCTTGCAGGGGCATACTATACTGGCGGCTCCACTGGCGCCTCGTAAATTCTTTATCGATAACAAGCGTCATTTCGTCAGCTCGCTGCTGCTACCTCACAACTTGCCATTTTACGTCGCGCTGTACGTGCGCGCGCCCGCGGCTATGTGTCGGATTAAGCTTTTAAGCTTTTTCCAGCCGCGTGTGTATACCTTTTTCTCTCCGTGCCCATGGCGATTACGCGTGTTTAGCGCGATATCGCTGTAATTGCTGCGATAATGTCGTGTAACGAGCGCCAGCCCCACGCGTTTACGAGCGCGCGGAAAAATTGGATTTTCGGTTGTAAAGAGCTTTTTTATATTTACGATAGCTTTTATAAGTGTGCGCCTGTGCACACGTTTGAGCGCAGGGAATGGCGCCGAAGAGGGAATATTCAGTTGATAGGCCAAAGCTGTACTTGAGATTAAAAGCGCGAGGGTTGACGTAATGCGTGGGACGTCGGATTTTGTAAGGCGATAATTTATATGGTCGCGTGGCAGGATTAAGTTTTCCGCGGAGTAACACGAAAGAGCGCTTTGAGAGGTAGCTAAGTCGATTCTATCGTAAGTGATGTACGGAAGGTTGAAAAGGGCATACCGACGACTAGTAACTCCTAGAAGGGGTTATATTTGAGCTCCTTAAACTAGTTCCTAAGTACGTTAGATTTTTCATAAAATGATTTATAGTTTTAAAAATTCAATGAATATGAGTTGTTCAATTAATTATCGTAATTCAATAACTGAAGTAACATCAGGTGTGCCTTTCCAATGTCAATATTTACAAAAAAAAATCGCGATCTCCTATAGGAGGATCTTTTATAAGACTCAGCCGCAATTGACATGACATCTTGATTACGGATGTTCCGTAAAACAGTCCATAGGTGCTTTTTTATTCCCCCGCGCAAGCTTAATTCAATGAGCGAGCTCTGCGCGCCCGGCTCATCTGTCGATTTCTCCGGTGGGTAATCGATCCTCTCACAGCTGCGACTTCCTCGAGTTCCGAAAGTTCGTCCCAAGTTTCGGCGCGAGAGTGATAAATGGATGCGGGACGCCGCGTCGCTGATAATACGTCGATGATTAGACGAGTGGCGCTCCGAGGAATCGAGTTATCGACTTCGATCTCGCGGCCCGCAGAAATACTGTCGTCGAGAGCTGGCGGTGGATTGGGAGGTTTTTGCGGTGGCTAGGCTTTAATTGGTGAAATAGGTATACCCACGTCCTTTCAGTGGTACGGTTTTTTTCTCCATTGATTGATAGTGGTCGGAGGATCCTTTAGCAAGAAGTATAGGTAATTGAATA
Source organism: Torymus auratus (assembly GCA_900474315.1). Lineage (NCBI taxonomy): Eukaryota > Metazoa > Arthropoda > Insecta > Hymenoptera > Torymidae > Torymus > Torymus auratus. Next base: position 4,628 of record UXGD01004877.1, read on the forward strand.
TAGCGTTGATTTTAGCTTCCCTGTACCGAGGGATCCGTCAGCATATTCTTGGGTGTATAACAAGCGAGTTACAGTTAATTAAATAGCTGGTCTAACGAAGGAAAATACGCGCACATAGCTAATGTCTTATCATATAATAACACAAATACCCCCCTTCACATACACACGCCTACACAGCTTCGAAGTTCTCCTGCTTCTCTTCTTCCGCATGCGATCCAGCACGATTATCGGCTGCGTCTCCGTTCTCATTACGGCTGATTTAGGTGCCTTGGGTGCGCCGCGAAGTTTCCCTGTGCGCACGTCCAACTTTCCGTCGATTGTTTGTACGCGTGTTTCGCGGCCAGAGGCACAGATAGAGAGTTGAGCAGGAGAGAAAGAGAGGGAGGTGGACTACCTCCGGCCGTTTTCGGTTTGTTCGGTGAGAGCCTCAGGTGCGTTATTTGCAGAGGCATCCCCGAAAGCCGGCGACCCGCTGCGCATCGGTGCTCGCTCGAACGATCGCGCGCAGGAGCTTGCGAGTTGCCTCAGAGTATATAGGTTTATGGCGGTTTCGCTATAGGTGCTTTTTAGTTCGGCCTTCGTGCATCTATCGACGGCTTTTTAGCGTCGCTTTAATCAGTTGTTAAATTCAACTGTTAATCGGTTTCGGTTAACTATATCGATTCTTATTTACAGAAACTAGCACTTTCTATTTTGTTTTTAGCGACGAAAGTCGAAGATATATAACTATTAACAATGTTCATTCAAAAAATCATCTTTTTCCATTTTAATGAATATTATGGAATGCAAAGTTCTTTTTACATTCGTGAGTATATGTGTTTCTGGAAAACAGAATCATATCACGTCTATACGGAACATATATAAGAAGACGCATCAAATATCTCCAAACTCCCAAACTTCGTTATCCGCGTATATACTCGCAAGTCATCTCCGAAACCCAGCGCCAGCCAATGGCAAAGAAACACATCTCGCGCTATGAAATTCTAATGCCCCTCGCGACATCCTATCTTTCTCTCTCTCTCCTGAAAAACACCTGTACTCCACAGCAATTCGTGCCGCCACCGCCTCTGCTGCTACTGCTCTCGCCCCAGGATTTCGACTCTAGCTCCGAATTCTTCTGTGCATATTCCTCGCTCGCGCAAAAGTTACAAGTCGATATGCAAACAGCCCGCAGCGGCGATGTTGCGTCCTCCAGGGAGACACAAGGAGGCGCGCGAGCACGACGATATACGTGCTTGAGTTACGGGATGCACAGGGGGCGCATTTTTGTCTGAATCTCGATACACTGGAGAACGAAGACGACGAGAGATCAGTTATTTTGAGTGTGGTGTGTGCGGAAGTGCGATAAAGAGAGAGTAGTATAACGATTGAGGACTCAGGAGAAGTGTGATATGGGTGGAGATGCGTTTGAATTTTACAATTAGTGGTTTTTGCGAAGATCCCGTTGTTTACAATATTGTTAATTTATTATTTTTCTACCTCCAAAATTACTTCATAAATATGTATTTGTTAAATAATGTATAGGATTATATAACCATCAATACATAATATACGGTATATTCATATTTGGCGTTCGGGTACATTCATATTTGGTGTCACAAACACCTGCGCATCTAGGTTTCTAAAATAGTAACAATGCGAACAAAAATTAGACGATATTCTTGAAATATCCCTCGAAACTATTACAAAAAAGAATTATTAGGCTCGCCGAGCTCATTATCGAGAAAAAAATTGTTTAAAAAGTGTCAATTTTATATTTGTCCTATAGAACTACCGTTTCGACTAAACTCTTGAGATATCTTCGTTGCAAAGACAAAAATTTTATTTTAACAATGTACAAGTCATGTCGTACAGAATCTATTTTGAATCGTATAAATTCGATTTGGATCAATCGTGCCCGAATTGATCATAAACGCAGCATTATAGAGCTATATAGAAATCTGTAAAATATAAACTAAAAATAGTTTGAATCTTGATATTTTTCTGTGTCACGTCTTTTGTAATGGACTTCGGCTACTGTAAAATTCGTCGGAAATTGTCATAATTTACAAAAAAAAATTCGTTTTCTATATTTTATGTTTCGTTTTTATGCAAAATGAATATAATTTTTTTATACTTACAAGGAGAGTGTCTGACCTCCGGGAAACGGATTTTTGCGGGCATTGGAGAGTCGATTTCTGGTACCTAAAAATGAAACCCAGTGCTGACATTTCCGTCGAATGAGTCCTTTTTCTTAAGATATGAGCAATTTAGTCTCAAATATCGTCTATTTCGATAAAAAATGATGTCTCTTCTATTGTCTGTCACATTACAAGTATTTAAGATATGGAAACGAGGATTAAAAATTATAAAAGTAGACAGTAAGAGCTAAAAATTAAGCTGTGATTTCTTGGAAAAATATTTGTTTTTCAAAAAATTATAAACAGTCAAAGGTAGCGTAAGTAAATGAATAAAAATGTTTCTTCATTTTAACCGATTAAATGGATCGTATTTTTAACCATTCTCTTACGCTATCTTTGACTGCTTATAATTTTTTGAAAAACCAATATTTTTAGCTTTTACTGTCTACTTTAATAATTTTTAATCCTCCTTTTCTTATCTTAAATACTTGGAATGTGACAGTCAATAGAAGAGACATCATTTTTGACGAAATAAAGGATATTTGAGATGAGATTGACCATAACTCAAGGGATTAGAATGCTTTAGAATTTGGCTCACTGGGCTTCATTAGGTACCAAAAATTGACTCTCCAATGCCCGCTAAAATCCGTATCCTGGAGGATATGAACTCTTCTTGTTAATTTTGAAATTGATAATTTTTTTTAGTTTAAAGTTAACATCCTTCAACACAAAATATTGTTATTAATAATTCATATTAAACACATATTATGACATGACATATTTCGTCGTATAATATTCTTCGAGTATATTATAATAAATAACTATATAGGAGGGGAAGAGGTATTGATTCAACCACGCGTATGTACGGACATTTTTCGATAAGTATAATACTTATAACCGATGCTAAAAAATATTTCTAACATATTTCTCAGATATTATTTGTTTTTTTTTTCACTATACTACAAAAGAAGTGAAATCTGCCCTTCACCCAACCAGGCACAGGCCGCTGCTTCTCATTAGCATTTAGATCGTGCAATTCCGCGTTTTATGATCGAAGACGATCGGGCTGATTGGTTACGACTCGCCTCCTCCGTCGGGACAATCTCACGAGAAAGAAAGGAAAGAAGAAGAAGAAGAAGCAGGCAGTTGCAGCAGCGGCAACGAGGTTCGCGTTTTCTGAAAGGCGGAGGAACTCGTTCTTGACGCGATAAGGAAAGCGCGCGCTAGAGCAATCAGAGGTGAATTCGTAATCAACGCTGATAATGACGAGAACGCGAGCGTCCCTTTGCTGGTGGGTATAGGAAGTAGCGAGCTTTTGATTTGTATGGAAATGGCACGCTGCACTCTGTTGAAGGGGGAGGTGTATACGCATCGCGCGGTCGAAGAAGCGTGGGAGACGTTCTTTGTTAGACGGGCTGTAATGACGCGCTGATTGAATTGAAGGCATGGGGGTGTGATACGTTGCGGTGGTTTGGCCAGCTTTAAAGCATTTTTAAAGTATAAATAAATGAGTAGGAAGCTTAAATAAAATTCCATACAGTAATTCATTTTATGGGAGAGCATTTTTCAAGCTCACAATAAAAATTAGAATGAATTATATAATATTTTTAGAAAATGATTATTTTTTAATAACAATTAATGTGCTTTGGTAACCTTGTTCAAACACATAACTTACTAAGAAAAGTATAGTCGTTGAGAAAAATTTAAAAAAGTGCCATAATCGTAAGGCGTTACAATTCAAAAAAATCACCTCAGAGAAAGTCAGTTCAAATCTCTCCGAAAATTTGCCCCATCTCTTTAATTCGCTGAACTCGGAAGTCATTCCCTCGCGAAATTTGCCCCTACTAACTCGAACGTAATCCCAACTTATCTACTTCAAAATAAAGAAGCCACCGAATGAAAATCCCGAGAGCGAGAAAAAAACCTCCAAGAAAACTTAACCCTCCACTCGCTCTGACCCGTTGCGCTTTGGGTAGCGAAGAAAAGGTGCCCCCTCTGGTAGAAAATTTACGGAAAGTAAATCGCAGACACCGGCGGACGCTGAAAATGGGATAGGCGAAAGCCACGAAATTATAGCCAGATTTTGCGGCTGGAGAACGGGAACACCTGAAGGTCCCTCTCTCTCTCTTTCTCTCCCTCCCTCGGGTTTATTACCCGTGCAAAGACCGCGAGCTCGGCCGCGCTTTAAACCTACCCTCCCCCCGTCCCCGACTTCTCGCCGTTCGACGATTTAATACCACCGTCAAGTCGTAAAGGCGGCCGGCGCGTGACCTCGGATTTGCATGCGCTTTCTCACGCGCGCGGCTGAGAGAGGGAAAAACGGAAAAATCCTCCGGCGTATTTCAATCTCTTCCGTTCCTGTTTATCATGGTCGGCTGCTTGCTATCAGTGTCTTCTCGCGATAGAAAATTACTTACTACTGATAAACTGCTAAATGTTGAGAAATATGGATATTGTTACGTAAGAGAGGACGATGGAGTGAATTAAAAATGACCAAGTCGAGTAAAAATTATGCCACAACCTGGGCTCGAACTCATAGATCCGAGATTCTAGTCCGGTGCTCTGACCCCTGAGCTGATATCGCGAGGCATGCTTGAGGTATGAGGATTCTACATATTATGTCTGTGGGGAATTCAAATATGGTGATAAAGAATATTGATAAACTAATGTAGAATGGTAATATACGTATTATACTTATAATGTATGTGTATGTGCCTGTACGCGTGTGGTATACAAAAAAGATATTACCCACCTGATTAAACATTTTGTACACGTAAAATTCTCACATGAACTATCGCGTAGCTCCAATTGTTCAGAACGAGTTTCGAAAAATAACAGAGTAGCCGTTACAAATTCTCGAATAATGTCATAAAGTTGTGTACGAAAGTTTGTTTTTGTAGATAGTTTAAATTTACCTTATCGACACTAGATAAAAGTTTTTATTTGAAAAATAACTGGCGTATCCGAAACTGCCCCATGTACGAAATAGCTCAACTAATATATTTTATTGTCTTCTATAAGATACCGCAGTGGGTTCTGCAACAGGTTGAATAAACTTCATATCACACAACCAATACGAAAAATTCAATCTATTTATTAGATTATAAAAATAAAATTTATTGTACGATAATAATTCCTCTTGAAAATTCTCACACTTCTGCCAAAACAGCGTTCGTGTACGAAACTACTTTTATAATGCAAACACAGTGTATAACAAAATTAGAAAAGATGTTCTGAACTAAAAAGACGTTATGAAAACATCCAACAATTTCGTAAAACTTCCAGGTTGAGCCAACAATAAGTTTTTATCCCTTCTCGATAATCATGTATTAATAAAAGAAGTTTCAATCTCTTGCGGGCTGAAAAAGTTTCAAACTAATTTTGCCGTTAACCGACTACGGATACGAGAGCAACTCCTGCACGCACGGTAGCCACAAATTTAAATGTATGCGCGAGTGCTGCGACGATCATAGCATCGAGTATCCCTCGGTGTAAATCAATGTTCTGCAATACCGGTCACCGAACTGTCAACATAAATTCAAGCCAAGATCGTAATGCACCTTTTCTACTTGTAGCAATCTGACCTTTGCTCGTTTTCCTCTTTCTTTTTCCGCTTGTTTTATTCGAGACTCTTTCTCTGTACTGATACTTTTTCTCTTTAAACCTTTCTCCATTTTACTTGCTCTCTCTTTTTTATCCGTGTTTCGCTGGACCCGGAAAACTTTACTGGCTGAAACTTTACTGCATAAATTTTCTTTTAATTAACGAATTTATTTCTAAAACATACTTGTTTTTTGTGGAATTGTATTTTTATCTTGAAGATATATGACAGTTTTTCCTTAGTTTCCGTTCACAAGTATTACACAAGGAAAATGTGTGTAACATTGTTTTTTTAACACATGCATGAAAGAAGCCCTTTTGAGACTCGATATGGCTGATCTCCTATTCACTTTTCATGCAAAAAAAGGTCCTATTCCTGCACTTATTAAAAAAATTACTATGTGTAACAGGGGAGTAATTGACTTTTTCGGACTCGGATGATGATTTTGAGCACTTGTGCTCAATCATCATCCTCGCTAGAAAAAGTCAACTTTCCTCCCTTGTTGCACAATGTACTATTATTTACATTATGATTGTCTCATTTTAAATATCTAACTGAAAATTAGACAAGTACAATATCTATTAGATTTTAGGTTGGGATGACAAAAAGGATACTTGTTAATTTAAAACGTGCAATAAAACTATGTTGAATATTTCATTTTATTAATACAAAAGTCTTCTTATAAATGTAAGGGACGTGTCTTGTTATAAAAAATAATGTATTTTATAAAGCATAGAAGAAATCAAATAATTTACTATTATTATCACTATTATTTATTATTATCACTGCTTGGATCGACAATGAGTATTCGAAGTTTATTAAAATCATAATTTTTTTATTCAAAATGATTTAAATCGCACTTTTCTGATAAACTATAATAAAAATTTTTACGTATATCATTTATTTAGGATTTATTTTTTAAGTGTTTATTTTGATTTCAGCTCTGATTATTTGATTTGCATTATTATAGTTATATACAAATCAAAAAAATAATTTTATCGGATGATATAGAATGTGATATCTTTACAATTATAACTATATATTAAAATATACGTAGTGAACCTATGTACAGCTTGTTTTAGAGCTGTAATCTTATAGATTATAAAATGCCTTTAAAAATTCGGCTTACAAGCAAAATTAATCTGCTCGTGTATACATACGAATTTATGTGTACAATAATTACATACAATTACGAAAAAAATTATTAATTTTTAGAGGGCCAGAATTGTACGTATTAAGTTTGCAATCTTTTTCGTAAAAAGTATGTATATAGAAACATAATCTGTAAGATGTTTCTATGGAAACTACTATGGCCCTCTAAAAATCAATCACGATCGCATTTTATATAGTAATTTTAAAAAACGTTTTCATTGATAGACTTAAATATACTTTGCAAGAAAATTAATTCTATCGTATTGCATGTACTTATAATATACACTTACAAAACAATGTATTATTTGAAGTATTTTGGACAATTTTCGCTTGTTATTTTATGAATTCTTTGATTCTTGACAATTACTTGAATTTTAATGCTACTATCTTTACTTGATAATTATAAGAATAAATGTGTAACAAACGTCAAGGGCCTCTTCTATTATGCGTATTTACAAATTACATGCAAAAAGGTCAAAACTCTTACAGAATTTAATAGGGATAAAACAGCTTTACTCCAGTAAACTGTAAAAGTCTAATTGTTAATATGGAAGTAATAAAAGATAAACAATCATTGATTATAAATGAATTCGATGAGTAATAGCATCCAGTATCGGGATAACTGGATTCCTGTAGTCCTTAAATCTTTTCGAGTGGAAATTCGTTCTGAACGAGGTGAATAGCAATCATCAAACCACTTCCTCATGAACAGAAAAAAAACTTTTATCTATGTAACATTTCGTTTTGAAGTTTCTTTTATTGCATTTCGTGCCTTATCGTCAACTATACGAATACTGCATTCTCTGGAAAAGACAACACCTCGGAACGAAAGTTTCACTCGGTAAAGTCCACAGCGATAGAGAAAGAGACAGAGAGACAGAGTCGTTCGTCGCCTTTCTCTCTCCTCCTAGCTCTTTAATCCTTGTAGGTCTTGCCCGGATCCTGAGTCTGGGGCGAGTTGGTCGGTGACTTGTCGCGATCGGCGTCGGGCTTCGTCGAGGACTCGGGCCGATCGTAGAGATAGCTCGTGCCGCGCGAGCCGCCCGGGGCCGCGGTGCTGTCGTAAAAGTAATCCCGCGGCCGGTAGTACCTGTGCAACAGAGAAACAAGACCGCCAAGTTGAAAGAGAGAGAGAGAGAGGGCAGAGTAGGATTGAAATCTCATCGAGAGATAATCGCGGACGTAGTGAGGCCAGAGGGAAAGGGTTATTCAATTGAAGGAGCTTTGGTTCGGTGTTTTGCCGATTGTTTTTGGCACGGATGGGAGATTTTCGCGGACTACCGCAAAAATTGAAGGTTATTGCTGATTTTAGGTGTACATAAAAAAAAAGAAACAAAAATATGGTTTTGAACTATATATATATATATTTGAGTAGCTAAATTGATTATTTATTTACTTATTCTCAGATACTGGCTTTTCAAGACTAGCTTATTTATACTGGCACACATAATATAATTAATTTATTATATAGTTTATGGTTTGTGCTTTTAGTATAATGGAAGCCAAACATTTTCCGATCATAACATTGTTTATATTATAAAACCGATATTATACATGTTACTTGTAATAGAAATTTGATTATGACATATTGATAAAGCTTAAAAGCCTGACAAACTCCGAGTTAAAATGCCAGTTTTTCCATAAAATTTTAAAAATAATTTTCTTATAATTTTATTATTCAAGTTTTCAATTCCAGCACTTATCTTATATTTTAAATTGTTTTTTAAACGAAAATCTTATCAATACTATCACGTACTAAACATTTCCATAGTATGAAAAAATATGTCAGTAAATTACAAAAAAAAGAAAATAAATAATTAAAAAGTCTGGAAATCAATCGACATCGATGCCATCACCCATTCTCGCAACATTCAAAAAAGTCCAGAGCACTGACCCTCCGTCGCGGTCGCGGTCACGGTCGCGATCTCGCTCGCGGTTCGGCTCCCGCCAGCTGTCCCTGTTGCCGCCAGCGTAGTTCCAGGCGCTGGCATAGGCCGGCCTGTCGGCACCTCCTGGTGCTGGCCAGGCGCCACCACCACCTGCACCGCCGCTCGGGTAGTAGCCCCGAGAGTCCGGAGGCGGTAGTCGTCCGCCGGAGCCGCCGCCGTATCGCTCGTACCTATAAGTAAGACACAAGTCATTAGAGTTGTGAATGGCTTATGTTTAAACAGAGATTATGTCTTTATATTGAGAAGAGGTATAAGTAAATCATTGAGAGGTTGGAGGGTTTTTGCGCGATAAATTTCGCAAAGATTTGCTCTGCATGCAGCGCGTCAAGTTTTGATAAGGCCAGTTACTTGGAGCGTACATCTTCGGAGTTGACTATATACCCGCTCGCGCGCGCCTGTATTACACATTAATGGTCAAGCACTCCCGGGGGAGGAACGAGCAGTACGAGCTTACAACTTCATCTATTATTTGGCAGAGAAGATTCTTCATTATCTATAAGGAAACTTTGTCAAGAAGTGAGATTTAACAGTAGTTGCTTCATCGTTTATTTACGCGCTCGGTGAGCTCCGGTGAGCTTCATAGAGGTAAAAGTTTGAGCAGCTTTGAGGCATTATCTTATCATATTGAACATCGCAAACTGTTTATCTTATATGTGTGTTCGTAAAGACGGTGTTTTGGTTTATTTATTAAAATGGAATAGTCTGTTCTTGGATGAATGAAAACCGAAACACATATTACCTAAAATGAAATCGACGTTGCTTTATATATTCCGAATAAAAACATTTTAATATGCTTTGTACAATACTTAATGAACAAAAATTGTATGGGCATAAAACTAAATATTATTTTCACAGCCCCATCCTGATCTATAAGCATCTGTTCCAAACATTAAATATTATTTTCATTCTTCAATATTAAAGATATATTTTGAAACGATAAATTAATTAATAATAATTGCCCAAATTTTCATATATATTTGATATTAATACTTTTTTGGTTTTCTGAAAATATAGGTTAAAAAGTTTGTTGTTTTGACTAGTGAATGCCGTCAATCTAACCTCAAACAATGACTTTTCCGATTTTGATCTAAAACTTCTTTTTATTATATTCACCTATTCGTATATTTTTTAATACCTTTAGAAAATATGAAATTTACTTTTTTGATATCTCGTTTTTGCTATAATTCAGTATTTAAGTACTTCAATTTCAATACTTTTCCATGCCAACAGCATGGCTCCCATATTTCTCCATGTTAAAATACAAATTATTAAACAATATTATTTCAAGTATTTGGTCGGCCACTTACACTTAAAACTATACCAATTTGTTTATGAAAACTTAAGTGCAGACTTAACGATTTTAATAGAACACCACCTTAAGATAAACAAGGAGAGAATAAACAATGAAATATGATTTGATGACGATAAAAAATAATTTATCCAAAATTACGGAAAATATTTCTCATCCAACTAAATTTATTGATAGAAGATGAAAAGATCCGTCATACCTGTCATCGTACGCCGATGGTCTCCTATAGCCAGTCCTGTCGTACGAGTCATACCGATCGTAACGGGGATCGTACCTCCCGTACTGCCGGTTGGGGTTGTTGTAACGGTCGTACCTTGGTGCTCCATAATCCTCATAGGGTCCAGGCCGTGGCCTCGTGGGTGGTCCATACCGGTCGTACCGCTCGTCGTAAGGGTACCTCGTATCGAGGTTGTCATAACCATTGCCGCGCTCGTAGCTTCTGTCGTAGGGTCGATCGGCTACTGGCCGCTCGACCGGTCGTTCGATCGGTCGCTCAACTAGGGGTCGGTCGAGAGGCAGAGGCAGTGGCCGTTCAACCGGCCGTTCTACGGGACGGTCGTAGTACCGATTGCGCTCGTACGGGTCGTACCTGTAGGATCGATATTTCTTAATTAGATCATATTGCAGAAGAAGCTGGGTAGATCGTTCGAGAACAGCGGACTTTGCAACTCTACCTGTCGTACATGGAAGGTCGGAAAAGTTCATTTCTTCCGTATGGATCGTAACGGTCGTTGTAGTCGTAGGCCGGTGCTCTAGCCCGATCGTAGTAAGGATCGTATCGGTCCCGATACCTGCGATCCTCGTATTCATCGTCGTAGTAATCGTATTTGCCTCTTTGCCTCCACCTTGATTGATACGGACTATAATAATAACTTTATTTAACGAAAACACACGGTGGTTAGTAATGGTTTCAAATATTTTTTTTATATATATAAGTACAACACTACTTGAATATTTTGGAACAATGATATCTGTGGCTTCGAGGCATAACGACATAAGTCCATTTTTTGAAAATCGGGAAAACCTTGGATTTTGTATCTTTAAATGGGTCTTTTTCATTTAAGAATGTCAGTAGAAGCTAAAACATTTCCCTAAAGCTACGATATACGGAAAACGTAA
>UXGD01004878.1:0-15874 GCA_900474315.1 Torymus auratus
GAATGTAAAGAATCTTGTCTTGTCTTGAAAATAACTTAACATTTTCTAATCGTAATAATTTATCGAAATAATCATAAATCAATAAGCTTAGGTAGTTGTTGATAACGAAATGTTCGACTGATAAAGGTTGGCGAGGTAGTCGGCGACGCGTCATTATATTCCCTCGGGCCAGCTTACTTAGGTACGTGAGGCCACAGAGAAAGATGCGCCGCCTAGCGGTAGCATGCAAACTAGAATCTGGTCGGCGACGCATAGCTGGAAAAATCAAATCTCGAATTTGGCGTTTATTCATACTTGTGCTGAAATTTTATTGTTTTTCTATTAAACATAGTGATTTGGTCCTTGCAAAAAGGGGGTCTACGGAGATGTGCGACGGTGAACGAGTCAATTATTTAAAAAAACTTCTTATCCTCCTGATATTTGGGTTTAAGAATTTTTTAAATAACCGACTTGCTTACTGTCGCACGTCTACGGGACTCTTTTCTGTGGACCTTGCGTCCCCCGGCTATTTGAATTTCAAACTTTCTTTAATAAGCGACTGCTTACTGTTGCACGTCTGCATAACTCCAATATGAACAAGAATTTCAATACAAGACGATAATACTTTTCATATTGACTGAAAAGACCAAGAAAAGAGACAAATTTTCAAGAATTTACAAGAGCGAGACAATAAAAGTATGGAAGTATCGTATTGTCTTGCTCTCGTGCAGCCCTAATATTGCCAAATATCAAACAACCAAGAAGGAAAACAATGTTTCTCTTTTATGATTACAGGTGGAGATGACGGGTTCGAGCGTCTTCGACTACGTGCACCAGCACGACCACGCGGAGGTGGCGGAGCAGCTCGGCCTCGGGCTAACGAGCTCGTCCTCGTCGTCGGGGCCGCACTCATCGAGCTCGGGCCTCGCGTCGCCCAGTAGTGGCGCCTCCGAAGATCACGGTTCGTCATCCACTGCGAATCCAGACGGTATTTTTTTCTGTTCACATTATTTCCAGTAAAAAAAACTCGCGGCCAAGGGCGCGAGAGTACACACAAAGAAGCTGCTCTCGTGTCAGGGACGAGCCGCGAGTATGATAAGCTCGACCCGAGCTGGCGGTTTGCGTGATTCCTCATTCAGAGCTACTTCTTTGGTTTTCAGTATATATATTTTTAACGTGAATTTTTGCTTATTCTTTGATTAACGGTTTAAAAATCTTATATCTAGTATTATATCAAATATATAGCTGTGTTAGCTCTGATGATGAATCCAAATGATTTATTACTGGAAATATTGGTTGCCATAATTTTACGAAAAGGCACTTTTTTACCGCTGTGATGAATATACTTTTCGTAAAATTAGCACCCCTTTTTTCTTCGTGTAAGTCGGTAGTTTTTTAAGTTTTGTGGTTGCTGCATGCCTGTAAATTGTCATTCGAACGAATACTATTTCAAATCATTTTTAAATCATGAGCCTCAATTCTCAGTGACGGAGAATCGACTCATCTAGACGCGTAATAAAGGCCTAACAAAGTTTTGCCACATTGCTCAGATATCCGTCGACAAGTGTTTAGATGCGAACCCTCGCTCTCCCGATGTCTATCGGCGGCATTACAAGCCAGCTTCGCAGCAGCCGTGGGCGCACGCACGCGCTCTCATCCATCAGCCATCTCGCAAGCTCTCGCATGAGCTCGTTGCCTCGCGGAAAAAGCTATACGTGCAGCAGCATCGACGCGCGCGGCAAACAACGCGACGTCGGGGCACGTCTTCGCCGGCGCACGCGTTCCCATTCGGCAAGGTCGGGGCGCACGCGACATCGCATCCCGACGTGCTAGCTGCGTTCGCCCCTGCGCGCGCGTACGCGATCAGTCTAAGCGCGGGAACGTGACACCGCGGCGCGGCCGGGAAAATCGGGCTCTTTCGTTTTCGGTCACGCCCCGTGACTGATCGGAAGTCCGCGCGACTATTCTCTCCCTCTTGTACCTATACGCGCGCAACCCTCTCGCACACACGGCTCCTGTATAGAAAGGAGTGAGAGAACAAGAGGAGGAGGGCGGAGCTGAGTAGCTGAATGAACGTGTAACCTGGAAAGCGTGACCAGAGGATAGCTGGCTGGCTTGCACCTAGGCCGCGCGCGCGCGGCTAGCGCTGTACAGAGGAAAGATGATCACGTGGGGGTGTAGCGAACCCGGACGACTACGTGCGGCCGCGTAGTCGGACGTGCTCGTCGCCGCCACCACGTGGGGTAAGAGACGCTCTCCGTGACGGGGGTAGGAAAGAGGGCGAGCAAGCCGCAGCGGCCTTATATTCCTGGGGCGAGTTGGTTCATGGTCGTCGGACCTCGCTCTCTCTCTCTCGCCCTCGCAGAAGGAGAGAAAGGTGACGGAAGCAGAGTAGGAGGGAGAGAGGGAGAGACGGACAGAGTCGCATACGGTATGCAGCCCCCGCGATTCCCCAATTGTTATTCCGCGCGACGGCGGTTCTCTCCCCCTCTCTCCTTCGCGCTCTTCCACGTGGCACGTACATGTACGTACCTACGTACGGACGATATCCGCGCGCGCGAAGGCGAGGAGCCAGCGCGCGTACGTGTGCGCCGTGTATTGTATGCCCCAGCGCGTGCCCGCGGGGTTTGGTTTATGAGCTGCCCTCGAAATGACGCTCCTGGCTGCTGCTGCTGCTGCTGTACTACTGGCAGTGCCTCTCTGCTTACTTACGACGCGCGTGATACTAGAAGTGGACGTGAAATGATGAAAACGCGCTGCATGAGAGCTTGCGGCCTGTGGAGCTTGGCTTGGCCTTACCAAAGCTATACCGGCTGCCATCGATGTTTATGGAAAATTATTGAGAAATGCGTGGAAAATTAGTAATTGAGATTAGTTTTTTTTTATAATTAACATAAAATTTACATACATCGCATCCTGCACTTTTCATATATACGGTTGCATAACGTGTTAAATATTTGAAAACTGTCAATTAAAATTCCATTTATAATTTTTACCTATTCCGATGGTTTGAGTGTATATTGAATACCAAATTTTACGTTTACTATGTTCAGTTATTCGCATGTTGGTGTTGACAAAAACATGTTAAACTCGATTAGAAAAATAAAAAATTATGCATTTTTGATTTACAGTATCCTCAGTGATGTCGTTGACGTCGACCGGACTGTACAAGGGCTACGACCGGGCGTTCTGCGTGCGCATGAAGTCGACGCTGACGAAGAGAGGCTGCCACTTCAAGTCTTCCGGCTACCGTGTAAGTCTCACGCTATTATAGTCCGCCAGTTGCCCACGCTTACCTATACATATATGCATTGTCGCATCGACGCTCCACGGGCACGCGTTATTTGCCCATCGTCTTGCCGACTTGAAAAGTTCAAGTGGACTAGACGCGCACTCGCGAACGAGTGGTTGACATTTGCACTTGAAGAATGTGAATGATTCGCTATGCCCAATGGATGCACTTCGTTCCCATTCACAATTCTTCTCTGCGTTGTTCGCTTCTACGTATAATATTCTTTATCAATAAAGACGTTTTGATAATTAATGTATGTAGGCGTTGAAGTCACTTATACCGAATGACCGTTTATAGTTTCTATAATGACGGCAAACCAACCGTATTTACCATGTGATTTGCAGGTTGTTTTGCTGCTCTGTCGACTGAGGCCGCAATACACGTTCAGCCACACGAGGAAATCGGCCCCGCCGCTCATGGGGATGGTCGGCCTGGCGATCGCGCTTCCGCCGCCGAGCGTACACGAAATTAGGCTCGAAGCCGACATGTTTGTCACGCGCATCAATTTCGACTTCCGGATAGCACATTGTGAACCAAAGTGAGTAGCGCCCATTTCCCATTTCACCTCGCATATGTACTGCTTCCTTCATGCTTATTTCATCAAAATTAATTCCATTTTCGGTATACATATTATAAAATACGCGAATTTCTGCATGGATTATAACAAAAGTTGCTTTCATTTTTTGTCATCAGGGTGTCCGAACTATTGGACTACACAGCAGACGAACTGACGGGAAAGAATCTCTACACCCTTTGTCACGGCGAAGACGCGAATCGACTGCGGAAATCTCATATGGATCGTAAGTACCATTCCCTTAGATATATATGTACCGTGCAAAAGGAATAAATTTGATTTTGGGCTCGTACGGGATGTTTCAAATATGAAAAAGGCAATATTGCCGGGACGTATTCGCGCATCTGCTCGCGAGAATAAATTCTATTCGCACAATGCCGTGGCGGAGCCAGCGTGCCAGTCTGACGCGCGAAAAATGAAATATGAGAGCGGAATAGCAAATCAAGGGCCCAGAATCCCGAATTCTAAAATTGACTTTGGATAAGAGTAAAGCCTTTTTAATGTTGAAAATGTTATGAAATGAATACCACTGAAGAAAGTAGTAAAACTTTATACATTTTTAATGTCAAAGTAAGAGAAAGGTTTAGAATAAAATTTAGAATGGACAAATACACTTGCAATATAAACCGTTAAAAATTATAGTAGTATAATAATTAGTTCGATCAGAACAACAAAGCACATACGGAGCAACGCACCCCATAAAATCGTCCAAAACGAGCCGCGAGAGCGCGAACTCGTATACGACTCTCGTGTGCGTCCTTTCCCCCTTCAAAAAAGAGGGTACGGCCGATATTGTTAAATGTTTTTGCCGTAAAACATCTACACTCTCGCAGCTCGTTCACATGCAGGTACAGGGCGACGTCGGCGTTTCCCGCATTCGAGAGCCCGCACTCCTACATGTATACACACCCACATACACTAGCGCGTACACACACACTCTCTGGCAGGACCCGACGTGGCACGTCGCTGTCGGCCCCGGGATTAGGTAGTTGGTATGCAGAATGCGTCGGCACACGCCGGATGCGGCATCTCCAGCGAGTTGTTACCTTCTCTCTCTCCCTCCCTCGCCCCCTACTCTACTCTCCTCCCTTCCGCCAACCCTCAGCCCGCCCCCACTGCACTTTTCCCTCACTGGTGTGCGCGCCGACGAGGAGACGGAGACAGCGAATGGAAAGACTGACGCGCAAGCGCACTGTGTAGGTGTATATAGCGTGTATAGAGAGGACAAAAAAAACCAAACGTTGTATAAAGCTGGAAAGAAGATAGAGCGATGCGCGCGACGGGAAAAAAGCCGGAAAATGTGACGATTGTCGAGTGAAAGTCTTTTCGTTTCGCAGTCAATGGGTTCTTAATGGAGGATAATGGAAGGAGCTGGAAATTTCCAAAGGGGTTACTGCAGTTATTATAGTTATTATGGCGGAAAGAGTTATTGTATGGAGGATGAATTGTATGGAAATATACTTATCGATCGCGACCGACTTCAGATTTTCACGTATAGAGTGAAATTTCTTTCAGTCAAGAGTTTCCTGCCGATTAAATACTTATATTGCTTTCGAATAACACTCAATTAAATTTTTCTTTTTGATGTATGAACAATCATGGTCAAGCATAAAAATTAAAGTACTTCCTTATACTTTCTCGAAAGATTAATTCAGTTTGAAAATCGTTTCGTTTCTTTATTAAATTGAAATCCCGCGCTCAAACTCATAGATGTATACTCTTGAATATACATAGCAAATTAATTATTCAGTAATCCAAAAATTAAAACTAATTTCAACAATAATTAGTCACCGCCAACTTGAAAAACCGAAAAATAACGCGAGCCATCGCAGCCGAAACCCGAAGGCGGTCGCACTGCGTATATATCACTCTCGCGGGCGTCGGTGTTGATAAGTGGTGGGGGAGCGACGAAGGTGGGCCCTCCTCGGCCATCGAGTGCCTCATCCCTTTACCTTCTTCCCTCCTCTCCAATCCATCTCCTTCTCTTTCTCTCTTCTTCATGCCCGGCTCCACTGAACCAACATATATGCTCCGACCGATCGTTCACAGCCTCCTCGCACGCCCAACTTTACGCCCTTCCTCTTTTTCTTCTTTTTGCCATCCGGTGTGCTGTCTTCGATCTTCCATCGTCCTCTATAGCTGGCTTTTCGCTGATGCACTAGTCGGGGCTTTTTATTAACCTCGACCGATCGCCGAAGCTTTTGCGTCGCTGCGAGTGTAGAGCTTTTTTAGCAAACTTTTTGTTGTCAGAAAAAGGTTCTTTGGAGAATAGAAATGAAACGTGACTTTATTCCTCCAATATACCAAAAATATTATAATAATTTTCAAGTAGTTTCTCTAGTTATAAAAATGTATTCAAAATATTCTCCAATTTTCTTTCAGTAATCCACAAAGGACAAATTTTAACGCACTACTACCGACTGATGAACAAAAGCGGCGGCTACACGTGGTTGCAGACTTGCGCGACTGTTGTCTGCAACTCGAAGAACGCCGAGGAACAGAATATTATTTGCGTCAACTACGTTATTAGGTGCGTTTATAGAACGATCAGATATCATTTTTTCGTAATAGCTGAAGATTGTAAGTTAACAATATTCTAATGTGATTGTTGCAGTGGTCGCGAGTATGCGAACTTGATCATGGACTGTTGCCAACTCGAGGATGGTGTGTCGGGCGTCAAGCGAGAAGATGCCGCCGGTAACGATCCTGAAAACGGCTCGCCTGACGCCGATAGAGGAGGTGAGAAAAAGTTTATTTTCACATTTATTTTACTTTTTTCACCCTCGACTTTTATTAAATAAACGTATAGTAACTCAAAATTTAATAAAATAATATAGTTGATGGAATCAGCGATCTATTTTTTATATTTATACTTAAAATAAGAAAACCATAAAAGTAGAATAATGCAGTAAATATATTTTAGCTCACTAACACATGAATAAATTCCAAAAATTAATCAAGATATAATAAAGTTATAACCTTATCCCTGCTTTATAATACGTGAAAAATTATAATCCCGAGTGCCTTACTTCCCATTTCACGTTGACAAATCACCAAACGATATTTCATCGTAATATACACAGTCAACAAAGACTTTGATTTGGTACAGCACTAAATCATCACCTCGTCCAACACAAAAGAAAATTCAACTAGCGGCTTCTCGAGCCCTAGAAAGACTTTTCAATTGTCACACTGGTAGTAACGTCTTTAGTGTAGAGCCCAGTCGGCGGCATTCCTCTTTAGTCACGCTCTCAAAAATCTTTACAAAGAAAGTACAGTAGAAAAGCAAATAGAGATCCTGAATATCAGAAGATGAAGTAGGATTGACAAACATTTTCATTTGTTAAAACATTAAATCTATGCGATAACACATAAATAAAATATATTTAATAAGAAACATCAAAATTTAGTTAAACATTGCTAAAATAATAAAACGTGTGTATATTATATACAGTTTTGAATTAATCACTTATTCCAATGTACTTCAACTTTTATCGTTGATTAAACAAAAATACTTGGTAAACCGAAGTTGAAATTATCAGACAAGAGTAAATTAAATAAAAAAGAGTGAAAAGTAAGACAGAAATGGAATAATAGCGTCTCTAAAGCATGTATAGTGGCCGCGACGCTCGAGCAAGCATGACGGCCGTCGAGTTTTCGAGTCATCGACACCGTACGAAATGTGAAAAACGCCGGCTTTCATTGCGGTATAGACACGACGAACGCGAGGGAGACGAAGAAGCGGCGACAGCAGCATTGACCTCCCAACAATGAAAAGCCGACGCGGCGTCGACACTCTGCTCGCCATTAACATATGAAGGCAACAGTCCTCTCGGATCGTGGAACGACCTGCATCGATCTTGAACGTACTCCCGTTGCGGTTTATTTCTCACTTTTTTATCTGTTAATTTTTTTTTCGGAATACCAGTCGGCGTTGCTTCGTTTGAAGAAACTAGAATTTGCTTTATGGTGTATTTGAAAGTTAAATGCGTATAGAAAAGGGAGAATTTCGAGGAGCAATTGCTTTTCTATTCACGAAATATGTTGGCAGGTGTTTAGAATTTTTTGAAATTTATATATTACAGTTTTCATACATTCATGAAAATAAATGTACATATTTGGAGATTTCTTTGAAAGAGACTATTATTACGTCTATGAGTATGTAAAAAAGTATTGTATATTGTAAAAATTCGATAATATATATAACTTTGCCCGTAAAACAAAAACTAAAATACATAATTTAAAAAATGATCAATTAAAAATAATAACAGTAAACCACCTAACAAATATTATAAGTTGCTAAGAAATCGAAATACTTCTCTCAATTCGATAAACGCTATGAAAAAATCACCTTATCTAACCCGAATATTTTACTCCCTAAAGGCAGGAGCAGTGGAGGCCCGACGAATCAGCACCCGGAGCACCCGCATCGCTCGCCTCACGAGGACCGCGACGAGACGCGTAACTCGGAGACGGACGTGCCGGGCCGGGGCGTTCGGCACCACGACAATGCCGTCGCCCAGCTACAGCAGCAGGAGTCCCAGCCGACGACGACGGGTCTGACGAAGCTGCAGCCGCGCGGACGTAAGCGAAAAATGCCGGTGGCCGCGCCAGTTGCCCCAGCCGTCGAGGAGGACAGCAGCTCCGACGACGACGAGGACGAGGACACGGTGAGCAAGAGCGTGACGACGCCCAACGGCAGAAGCCACGCGCTCAGCCCGGCCTCCTCGAGCCACTCGGTGCCCACGACCGACCAGCTCCACAGGACCGGCAGTCCTAAGGTAACTTTCGCTTTTATTTCAACTGCTTTTTTATCGCGGAGCTAGTATCTCAAGCAACGGAATTATTAGGTGAGGCGAAGCGAGGATCTGGCGGAGCCACACCTCGCCGTGAGCAGCGGCGCGCCTGGCACGTCCGTCAAAGACCTCGAGCAGGCGATGTCGAAGCACCTGCCGGGCGCGGGCCTCGCCAAGCCCGACTCCCCGGCCATCCACCAGCCCACGGACTTCAGCACGGACGCCCTGCTGAAGCAGCAGCAGCAAAAGTCCACGATACAGTGGATCGGCGCGCACCACCACCTGGGCCACCTGAGCCCCCAGCAGACCTCCGGGCTCCCCGCCTCGGCGCTGCTCCGGCAGCTCTACGCCAACCGCGAGAGCGTCATCCGCGCCAACGTGCACGGCATCACCTCCGGCAGCGGGCCGGGCGGCCGCGCGAACCCCGCCGGCTACTACACGGCCGACAACCCGCAGACGGGCCCGCTGCCCACGCCGCCCGGCTCGGAGGGCTCCTCCACCTACGGCGACCACCAGTTCGTCCTGGCGGCGCACAACCAGAAGGTGCCGGGCGGCGGCGCCGACGCCTTCACCAGCCTCGTCTCCTCGTACACCTCGACCGCCGCGGGCTACGCGGTCGACTACCACTCGGCCATGACGCCGCCCTCCTCCGTCTCGCCCCGGGACAAGCAGCAGCAGCACCAGCAGCAGCAGCAGCAGCAACAGCAGCAGCAGCAGCAGCTGGCGATGAACAGCTACGAGGCGTCGGTCTACGGCGACCCGGTGCTGCGGCACCAGTACGAGCCGGCCCAGCCGCTGCCCCTCAAGCCCCAGGTCTACTCGGCCGTGCACCCGAGCGCCCTGGACGCCGCGACGGCGTACGCCACGGCGAGCCTCGCGGCCGAGCAGCCGCAGTTCTACCACCACCCGGCGGCCGGCGCGGGCTTCCACCTCTACCACCCGACCAACAAGACAGCCGCCAACGGCTGGTACAGCTCGGCGTCCTAGTAGCCTAGAGGCTCGACCGGCCGCTGCGAGGCGCGTACTTAATTATAGCGACGGTGACGGGCGCTCGATACCCACCCTGATCCCCACCGTTTATGACTGACTGTGAAATGCTATATACACGGACCTACGATGCCGAAACCCGTGCGAGCGTATAAGGGCATAGGTGTGGTGCGAATCTCTTGCTTATACTACTTCAAGTGCATATCAGCGGATCGCGCGTGTCGGAGGAACAAGCGTTGATGATGGCAGTACATTTGTTTTAGTTATTGTTGAGTTAACCAATATAACATGGATCAGTTTCAAATAATTGTTGAATTGTATTTATTCTCGACGTCGGCAGTATTTTTCTTTCATCGCGGATGAAACTCGAGCTCATCAGATGGGCAGTAAAAACGATACTGTAGAACCGATGAAACGAACCTCAAAGGTTACAATATAGTCGTTCACAAGGCGACATCGTCGTGTAATGATAGGTTTGGGACAACTGTGCATTATAGATTTTCTTTTCAAGTATACATGCGTTCTGAATATGAGTTTAATCGGACTCATGCGACAACATGGTAGAGCAAAATTTACTTAACAGCAAGCCTAGCCTAGGAAAAATTTTACTTAGGACTTGTCAGGAATTAATATTACCTAAATCATTGTTTTTAGATAAATTAATTATAATGTAAATTATTAACGGTTCTTTATCGAAAATGACGGAAATTAACAAACCAATGTTTAATGACATTTTACTTTAGATGTATTTCAACTACTAACCACTAACATTATTTGCATTACCCTAACCATCCCAGAACTAAATTATCAGTCTTCGGCAAAACATAAATAATACAATCTAATCTATAAAATTAATTTATTTGTTTTTCTGTTAAATGAACAATTAGAATGTATATAGTAGAGGAGTGTCACTTACTGCATTTCAATATAACGTAAATTAAGATTCCCAATAGTAAATTTTAACAATTAAGATCATCCTTCATAACTTATTTATAAGGTGAAGCAAATCATAGTAATTAATTTGAGTGCAGTAACTGATACGCTTAATCAAAATTCTAAAAATAACATATTGTTTATACTTTAAAAATACTCTGTAATAAATCGTTGAATGATATTTTGATTGTTGAATTTAAATTTGATTATGATGGATTTTGATGAATTATCTAGTTTGCTAATATTGTCACGAATGAATCGTCGAAATGATTTATTATATTGTTTCTGCCAAATATCTCTTCCGTTGGATAAAATAATAATATTTGTTTTATCAATGTTCACAATCTAGATTCATTTTTCTTGCGGAACAATATTATCACAAATTCACCAACAGAATCATTGATCAAGCGAGTTGTACATATATTTTACGTAGGTCCATTGAAGGTTAATAATAAAATGTATTAGAGTAAAAGATAATCAGACCGAAACTTAACGATTTCTAACAAAATCATTGTGTGGTATACATTGAAAAATACATTCCATAAGCTTGTACAAAGAATATATAATACTTATATTGTGACTGTAGACGAAGGAATACACACGAAAACTGTTTCTTGTGCTTGTACGAATCTCGTACGTTTAATCGTTCGTAATCATATCATAAAAAACGCTGCGTTTAAAACTGAAGAGAAACGCGGGGAGAAGAAAGAATTCTTCTCTGTAAATATATTATAAAAGTGCGAGATAATTGACTTCAATAAAGTTGCGACGCCCTCAACAAGCCTCGTAGAAATGAGAAATAATTCATTTTTAGACGTATAAATGATCGCGCGCACTTAGGACAGCCTCACGGCCTTACTCGCTCTTAAGTCAAAGACTATGTTATAAGTGCAATAAAGATGAGAGAAGAGGTGGAAATTTCGAAAGACGAAGTTCTATATCTTGGAAATTCGCGATGGAGGAAGAGATACCGGTGCAGTCTTTATATTATATTACATGCATACTATGTATAATCGATCAACTTTCCAAATAGCTCTTTAAAAAAGGAGAAAGGTTAAGCTACACAAGGAAAGTGAAGAAAAAATTTTCGCGCGCCGTTCGGATCGCCATCGCGACTGTATACATACTGTAATTAAGCGATATATAAACTTCTACACCTATATCTATGGGTTTGTCTTTTTGCGGAAATCGAAGTTACGGAGTAAGTGCAAAGATCGATAAAGGGATAGATTAAATAAGTCGAACCCTGGAGCGTGCGCGCGATGTGTGATATAGCGAAGATGAATTATATATTATAAATATTGAATATAAACTATGTAAACGATGCCTGAACGAGTGAGTGAGTGCGTATATATATAAAATAAAAGTATAAAATGGTGAACTTAAGAATCTAATTGAATTTAAATGGACATAAATGAGAAACAATTAATTTAGGCGCTATACGTGTTATCATATTTTTTGTTGACTTAGCTGTACAGATTTACTTTACGAATGTTAACTTGAAAAAGAGCGTAAGGTGAAGCGCATGTGCATGATCGTCGTCGTCGCCTTTATATAGAATCTGCGTGGTATTTTTATTTTCTACCTCGATAAAAGGATTGCAGTTCAATTTTTATTTCCTTAGATGATCTTTTGTATAAAACAGTGTAAAATTTTTAATGATTGTAAAACTAATCATAAATTTTTTTTATATGAAGTTCTATTTGTATTTATAATAGATTTGCCACTGTAAGAAAAATCGTTTGTATATTATTTGTTACATTAAATTAAATCAATTAAACTGACTGAAATACTTTGAACTGGTAGAAAAATAATATTCTGTTATTAGTATTGCCAATATATAAAGGCAACGTTTTTGTTAAAATTAATTGCGACTACTCGACGATGACATACTTAGCACAATTATTTCATTCGTTTTGGCAGCATGTGTCGATTTGGATGGGAAAGCGAACACACGTGTTTTAAATATCCTAAAAGTGCTAAAGCGAAAATTCGCAAAAAATGATGTTGCGCAAAACGGTATTCTACCGGTGACTATACTTAATCTCTCTATTCCGCTCCGGGACGCAGCCTGTCATTTGTTTTCTTTTGTAACGCATAAAAATTGACACAATACATGGATTTTATACGAAAAAGAAATAAATATTAATGCGTTTCCTATTTATTTATTCCTCCATAGTTACTACGTCATTTTTAAAAACTTGAACTGATCATAAGAAATTCGTGGTAACAATAACACTGGTAGAAATTTCTCTATAGAAAAGGACCAGGAAAATAATAAATAGCTAGTAAAAATAGCTAATTTATTTATTGAACAACATCTCTTTTTTCGGTTCAGAAAGTATTTGTCTTTCATATCCGTGTGTACTTACATTATTATTTTTTAATAATTTATGACATAAAAATTAAATAGTGAACCCATTTTAAAATCACGATAACCCCCTTAATGGAAACAACACAATCTTATAAAATGTTTTTACTAAATTTTCTCTGTAATTTGATCATGTATTTAAAAACAAATACTAAAAAAAAGATAGCTAACGAAAATGTAAACACGAATTAGTGGTAATTAATTAATTTATAGTGGGGATATAAACGAAAACAATGATTTTCCCGTTTGATTTTGTCTCTCTCACTCCTCACCATAATAGCAAGCAGCTTACTAGACATTTTCTAACTAAAAAAACTGTTCAACTTTAATATCTTTTAAATACTTATAAGTAAGTATAATGTAAATCTGTGTAAAAACTTATTCTATTATTCTATCTATCAAATGGTGAATATGATCGAAAAAATCGATGCATCAATGTATAGAAATAGCCAA
This sequence comes from Torymus auratus, assembly GCA_900474315.1. Taxonomy (NCBI): domain Eukaryota; kingdom Metazoa; phylum Arthropoda; class Insecta; order Hymenoptera; family Torymidae; genus Torymus; species Torymus auratus. The sequence goes on from UXGD01004878.1 coordinate 13,386, forward strand.
GAACAGTGTCTAGTTTTCGATTGTTTTTGGAGAATTTAGCTATTTTTATTAAGTAAATAATGGAATTGATTTCCACCAGGGAAATAACCAAATAATTTAAAAGATGATTGGTTAATATAACGGTTAAAATACTTACTGACGTTAATTATTTGATAATTTCACCTTGATGAATGAAAAACAATCTTTACACACATGATTTTCTGGATAAAATTATACATACCTAGATGTTTACTAAAATTACTATAAAAAACACGCCATAGCTACAACTTCAATATTCAGAAATTTGCTATACCTATTTAAAGATAGTAGGCCATAGTTGAAAATTAAATCCATCTTTAAAACGAATATTTAGCAAATTACAACTTTTTATGATAATACATACTTATATGCAATTAATAATTATTATAAAAAATACGGACAAATTATATAATGATAGTAGAAAATAAATAGAAGATTTAGCGATCCTTTGTGCTTATATAGTACGTATCAAAATCACGACTGATTGTATTCTAGTTGCCATGAATGGAAGTATCATGTGGCTAATAATATCAAAAATTGAGCAAATAGCTAGGTATGTTATCTCTTATTTTACGTTAATTTGTTAAAACAATTAAAAGTTGTCTCTATCAGTAGTCAAGTAGTCCCATGTATACCATATAAACTATCAAATATGCAGAAGGATTTTGTGCCAGTAAACAATTATTTTATATTTTAATAAAGTCTCTTAATTAAAAATTAAATTCAAAATATATCATTATAAGATAAATTATTACCATCATATGGTATAACAGATTGCGCTCTAACTATAAGAGCTATGATACTATGAAAGACCCCCGTCGGAATCAAGTTTTGTAAGATAGAAACCACATGTACCGACTGCGGATAAAATACTGCTGCTGCAAAAATTACACATACCCACAGTCGCACATACCTGATTATCGGTTGGAAAGTAAATATCTTCTTATTTCAAAATTGATGAAGGTAATGACTGTAATGTTTATATTTTTATAAAATTATTAAATTTTTAATAATTACAAAAGATCTTAAATAAATTATTAATTATTTGAACTTGTTATGGCCATAATGTATTGAATAAATGTCAACCTTTACGTGCATAATCAAATGAGTAAAAGAAAAATATAATATCTGGAGGAGACTCATTAATCACATTATCATAGATTCTGGTCTCCTAAATACATGTCAACATTACTCCATCATGTCATGAATTTGAAATATTTATATAATGTATACTTTTTTTAAATACTTATCTCAAAAACTAAAGTTTAGCATTTTTATACATCAATTTTATAATAAAACTAGATCAAACACGCGCTACGCGCACGCAGAGATGACCTGTGCTTTGAATAGAAATTTCGAAATAAAAATAAACATACAAATATCACGTTGTCGTACCTACATATACCTATAGCTGTAGCTGCTGTAACGCAACTCTGCTGACCAATCAGATTGCGAATAAAACGCTAAATGAAAAAGCCATCAATTTTAATAAAGGGGATAATGAAGTACTTCTTCTCGTTCCTATTAAACCCCATTTTGAACTCGTTCTCTACGATTTTTTTCTGCGAGACATCACTGACAAGGAGAGTGCACACCTTCCGGGAAATGGATATTCCTGGGCATTGGAATGTCGATTTCTGGTAGCTAAAAATGAAGCCCAGTATTCCTAATTTCATCTTATAGGCACTATTTCTTGAGATATGGGCAATCTCATCGCAAATATCCTCTATTTCATTAAACAATGGTGTCCCTTCTATTGACTGTCGTATTGCAAGTGCACACATAATATTATTTTAATCATTCAGCAGTTTGCAATACTTAAACTCAAGAATTCAATTTTGTAAATTCAGACATATTATATTTTGGTGCCTATAATATATCGACCAATCAAATAAGTCTAAAACAACTAATCAAAACAGTCTTATTGACATTTCATCCATCACTTTTGCTTCCTCTTAGAAGAAACTTTGTGATCGTAATTTTTTGAGTTGTTGTAAAAACATGTTATAATTGTTTTCCGAGGTGTTAGAAATCAAATACATGGTTTTTGAAAAATGTCTGTATGGCTCTGTGTGTGTGTATGTGCGTATACGCCTGGATCTCAGCTTCTACTAGGTCGATTTTAACCGGACAGGTCACATTTTCATATTTTTTTTTGTCTATTAGCGGGTCAAAAATCCGTTTTTTGATTGGGCCGATGCGTTTTTGTTTTATTTCGAATTTTTGATTTTCTCAAAATTTATTTTTGCTTTTTTAATGATAGGATCGAGATATTTTAATCGGATGGGTATCATTCGAAAGAGAATTAAAATACCTATATTTTCTAAAAAAAATTAATTTTCTAGCTGTCACAGTTCTTTAGTTATCAATAAAAACGAAAACGTGTTTTTTTTTAAAAGCTCATAACTCCCTAATGATGTTATCATCATTATATTATAAAAGTATATAGTATTGGCGTCAAAATGTAATAT
>UXGD01004879.1:0-15874 GCA_900474315.1 Torymus auratus
AATTTATTATTCAAATCATAAAAATGTTCAATTAAAAAGTAAAAATCCCACATGACGAGTGCGTCCCAGCGCTACTGTGGAAAAAAGTAAATTTATTTTATGAAAAAAGATAACGTTAACAACAACATTTTTCTCCGCGTAATATTCCTTTAATCTTATCACACAGCAGCGTATTTTAATCATATCACTTCCATATTACCGGAATACCGTATACCAACATTCCTTTAATATTACGTTACTATAAATTACATTTACTAAATCACCCACACAATATAATTTATCACAACCACTTTACCAAGCATGGACATCACATGCAACCTCGAAAAAAGGTATCTCTCTCTCTACACCATTCTCCGCACTTCCTGTTCCCATAACACACAAAGCTCCTCTGCCTTTCTCTCCTCCCATACCTGTCATTGTCGATCGACTCTCTCGCTCTCTCGTCGTTTCGCACCCCAGCCCGCGGGCATTATCTTTACGGGGCTATAAGCATTCACGAGGGGTCGATTATTGCGTTGCCGCGATTACGCCAGCAGCAGCGGTGGTTCTCTTCCGGGTATCGGCGCGCCGAGACTATTATACCGTTGCGAGACGCGCCACGCCGGCGTGTTTTGCACAGAGTGCTGCTGCTGCTGTGCTCGAGGTATATAATCTTGAATTTTGGAAGCACACGATAACCCAGATATCTGCGAACGGGAATATAGTTTGAGAGATTGCGTAGATTGAGGGGAGGATAAAATAATGGTGAAGAGGTATTTTAGTGGGAGGTGTGATGTTGGTCAGATTGTAGGATGGGGCTGCGTAGAATGTTAGTTTATCTGTGTAGTTTTAGTATGGAGTTAGTAGGAAAGTGTTTTATGGATAATATATGTCAAAAATTAAAGAAAATCGAGCGATGCATGCTAATGCTATTGAGAGAATTAAACATTCAGTTATTGTTTGTTTGTACACTTTAGTTTTCTTAATTTAGTCTTGATTAATTAGTGTAAATAATAGACAAACAAAATTACACCACACGCGGAGAAAAATTATATAGTAAAAATTACTATTTTTGATATAGTAAACGTGGGACATATGTTTATATTCTCATGAAAATTACTATAATTTATATAGTGAACATTGCTATTTATATAGTAAAAATTACAAAATAATAGAAATTTTTATTATAAATTTTGTAGTAATTTTCATGAAAAACTGTGTCCCCCGTTTACTACCAAAAATAGTAACTTTTACTACACAATTTAACTCCATCCGTAAAATATGTTTATGATATTCTATACATTGAAATATTTTAATATTTTGAAAATATCGTATTTTCTTAGCTGAACCGAACCATTCTATAGTAATTTCTCGAAAATTTAAAAAAGATTTAACGTTACGAACCTTTCGCGCGCATCAACACATCCTCTTTAAATTTTCAAACAGGTCTCAAAGCACACATATATGCCAAACTATAATCCTTTCCTCCATCATTCGCAACATACTCGTATAACACAACCTAAACACGATTTTTCCCTCCCAATCATTCCCACCCGCCCTATATATCTCACCTTCTTCCTCACTCATTCGAAAACTCCCGACCAAAGAACTACCTCCTCTCCTCGTCTCACTCTTCCTCTCTCTCTCCCTCGCAGCTACATCTCGCATTCGCAAACCCTCTCCAGCAGCAGCAGCAGCACTCCACCCCCGGCAAAAAAAAATCCCAGGCGCTCGCTCTCGGCGCGAGCCATCAGCACAAAGTGCTGGCATCGCGTGTCGCAATTTCTCCCAAGTGCATAAGTGTAAAGCGTTTCTCTCGCGCGCTCGCCGCTCATTGTGAAAGAGCCGAGCGGCTGTGCGCAGCGCACGCGGCTGGAAAAGGTAGAGTGTGCGTATAGCTGCCGCTCTGCTGCCGCCCTGGCGACAATTGATAGTGCGCGGACAGCGTAGGCGTGGCAGATATGTAGAGAGAGAGAGGAGAGAAGGTTGTATAGTCTGGAGGCAAAGTTTTCGTAGGTATATGTGGAGGTGGTGTGATTATTAATCGCGATGTGCCAGACGCAATTTTTTTTTTCGAGAGAGAGAATCGAGGGTATGGTAATTGTTTTTTGCGGGAAGGAGTGGATGAGGTGGATATGAGACGCTGCCATTTTGGATTTTAGGTATTAGATGGGTGGCGAGATGAATGCGGAGTGATATAAGGTGCAGTGGTTTTTAATCTGGATATTATAATGTAATGTGCCTTAATTTGATATGGTGTATTAATGTTTTATTATAATATTGTAATAATATTGTAATAATATTGTAATGATATTGTAATAATATTGTAATGATATTGTAATAATATTGTTATAATATTGTAATAATATTGTAATAGTATTGTAATTATATTGTAAATAAATGCTCGAGTAACTTTTTCTTCCACAACTTGGACACACAAAGGTTGGGTCCAAGCAATATTCCCGCGCATAGGAATGCAATATGACAAACGCAGTTTCGGAGTATTAATTATTAAGTTCGCCGGGATGGGCGTAAGTTCCTCGAGTTATTAAGGTTATTGCTGCTTCAAACTATACGTCTCCGAAAATACGAAACAAAGTGTATACCATTCATTTCTCTTTTTAATGAGAATATTAAAACGCCGCTCGTCGTGTCCGTCATTGTTTTGCTCGACATGAAGAGAACTTTAATAAAGTTGACGTGTACCACGACAGAAACATTTTCTACCTCAACAAATTAATTATACCTTATGTTTACATCCACAAAAGATCATATAAGGAACAAAACTTCTCCTTTATCATCATTATACCACGAATATTACTCCAACATTGCATCAACATTATATATATAAGTAAACTACAACATTATACCAACTACAGCGTGTCACTTTTAATGCTTCCCGCAAGACCAACTTAGATTACAATCAAGCTAAAACACTCTTCAACTCTGCTACATCTCTCGAAGCTGTGCTCTCGTCCCTCCTTCCAAAAATGTCACCTTTCTCTCCACATCTCTCTCTCTCTCATTTCGCAAACTTTTACGTACGAGCCGGCAAAGCCACTGCGCGCACCCACGTAGCCCTTATTCGACGTATATATATCGAAAACTCATCCACTCGTCCAAGTTACAAGGATGCTTGCGCCTCTTTCTCTCCCCCTTCAACGCTGGCGCTGTTGACGCAAGTAATCGCTCGCGTGTAATATATTACGCGAGTTTTCCTTCTCTCTCTTCGGCGTGCCGCCGAATATAATGAGCGAGGAGGCGCGGGTTTATCTTTGCTACAGGCCGCGCCGGGGTAATTTAAAGGATAGCCTTTGCGTGGTTTAGCAACGTGTATGTGTATATGTCGATGTCTCGGTGCTCTCGTTGATAATGGCGTGCGATATCCTCCTCGCGATGCGTTTGTGTATACACGGTTTGATTGAAATTATCGGGATATGGGGGTTGCGTTTTAAATCGATGGTTTATTGGCGCAGGGTAATAATCGGCTTGTTTGCTAATAAACGTATGTTTTATACGAACTTTCGAATAAAAGACGTGATATATCGATTATAAAGTTTGTTATACTTTTTAAAATAAATTATCATATTATTATTGATATTCGGAGAAAAATACACATCTTTCCATTACTTGCTGTAAAGATCCAACGACGAACACAGTTGTCATCGATTGGGCTCGAAACTCATATGATATGACAAAGGTTCCTTTCACCTACTTGAAAACTGTCTTCAAACCAAACCGAAATTCCTTAACAATACCAACCTCGTCAACCACACATATATCATCAGCCTAGACCCATCAAAAGCCATTGGGCACAATGACAAGGACGAATCATCTCCACGAAGTCAGTCGCCTCCTCTATCGTACCTCTCTTGACTCCCAGTAGTAGTAGTAGCTGGACAGGTACCTCGACAAGCACGCAGACGTCTCCCTCCTTATCTACACGACGCCGGGATGCACTTTGACCCTCTCTGTTTGTACAGTCATGACAGAGAACGTGTCGCTCCTACACGTGATTTCTTATTTTAGACCCTGTCACTATACACGCGGGGCTCTATTTTAAGGTCAAAGTAAACTTTCGACAGGAGCACGACGTCAGTTGGCTTTGTGAAGCACACGACGAAGGAAGTTTTTGCGTTTGACGCGTGTGTGTAATATAAGTTTTGCGAGGAAGATATCGGTGTGTGATGAGGAGGGAGGAGAGAGAAACATGGGCTGGGTAAGTGGCTTTTGTAGATATTGGGGGGGGAGTAGTTTCGAAGTAATAATACGGGAGGGCATGCAGTAGGTTTTGCTGCGAAGACGGTGGCGCGGTTGTGCTAATGCTGTAATAATGGGTTCGATTTTATTTTGGTGTATATTGGAGTATGCGCCTGTGGCAAATTTTAGGAAGGTAATAAATTTCTTTTTCTGTAAAATAGGATTTAATAATAGGCGATGATTGGATATTGGAATTTCTATATTCGATTGGAAACGATACAAGTAATTATTATCGGACCGTGTATATTACTTTATGATATCGTGTAATGATAGTTTAATTTACGTTTAATTAGTATATCTAGTAAATGAGAATCTATTGAAATATAATACGTTTGGGTATATTCAATTTAAATAAACCTCGGCTTGCAAATGTTGTACTTGTTCACTGACTATTTGTAATTTTCGGATCATCGAGATTATTTGCGGGTGTACCTATCTTTATCGGAAATCCCATTAAAATTTCCGTGTATTTCAAACAGATAATAAAAAATGTTCCCTTTCATTTCGATCCATTATTACATTAAGCTGCTTAGATGTGAATTACGCTTAAGGCCATTTTAATAATATGTCCGTCGAATTACTTAATTAAATTCAAGTTTATTATAAATTTGATTTAATTTTACCGGTTAATAATAATTCGTTCCAAGTATAACAAACATATCCACAGCATTCATTTGAAAATTTCAATACCAAATGCTGTTTATATCAACAGTCCAGTTTAAATTCGACCATACATGTTATAAAAAAATTAAACGCTATAAAAAAAAAGTAATATTTGTACGCACAGGTTTTATATACATCCAATAAAAAGAATCATTCTGTATACGTTTATTTTTATTGCGTCAATCGACACAGTCGATAAAAAAATACGCGTAAAATTGTTTCCGAAAAGGTTTTTTTTCTCATCGCGATCAATAAAACCGTACGTTTTATTACCCCTATACCGCGAAAAAAATACACGGCCACTAATATACCCGTAAACCAGCTCTTTTACATTGACAACAATATATACCATCCTCACGCGACCATCACACACTATAATCTTCAAAAAACAAAGTAATATAACGTCAATTTGACGCTCGCTTAAAAAAGGCCGGTCAAAATACACATCCCTTTGGTACACTCCCGACCGATACATTAAAACATCATAAAACCACGTATTCCACATATCGAACACGACCATATCTACACACACATACACGCGCTCTTTAAAAGCTCTCTCGGGGGCATCGTAAACCCGTGCAGCTCTTGGGGTCCCAAATGAAGCAGCGTTCGCTCGCGCGACAACTTAATCCGCGCTCGGGCTTTGTAAAAACTTTCTCGTCTTGAAAACTCTGTGCGCCGCAATGGAATTCCGCGAGCGAGCGCGAAAGAAAAACGAGAGCCGCGTAGTATATAAAGTTTAATTGAATCGGCCCGCCGGGAAGGAGAGAGTCGCTCGATAAAGAGCGGGGAGAACTTTGTGTCTCGAAAAATCGAGGAGTGTATACGAGACTTGCGCGTAGGATGTATCGAGCGTATAGTATTAACTCGTTCGGGATTGATAATTTTGTGTGAGGAGAGTGGATTGATTTTTTATAGGTGAGTGTGGGTTATGATAGAAGATATAATGTGGGATGTGGGTGAGTTTTAAAACTAAAATAGTATTCAGATATGATGACATTTTATAGAGCTTGTATTAGTAGTACGTAAACTGCGGTTTTAACCTAGTGGGAGGTAATAATATTGCTGTATAATATTAGTTCAACGGTTTCTTTTTGTCACGGTTATAAAATGCCTTGCTTCTTATTACACTACGATTTATTTCACACTTATATAATTTTCGATGTATTATTTCTTTTAAGCGTTTTCTCAAATCCTCCGTCACCGTGAATTATAATTAACGATATAATATTGTGTATTTAATTAATGTTTTATTCTCATTTTATTTTGTATTATTCACATAATGGCTTATTACCCGTACAATGTAATAACGAAATAAGTAAATACTTTTTTTTACAGTAAACATAATACATTTTTCTCCGAAAATGTGTATCATAATTATTCAATACTATAATAACGTTTTTAACTGAATAATTGCTCTAAATTCTCGTAAACTCAAAACTATCCTAATAAATCCAGAGAAACTCCACCCACATCTCAACTCAATCCTCCATAAATTCTTCTTTCTCTGACGAACCAATCTCACCATCCCCACATAGAAATAAACTGTAAAACTAATTCCCAACCGTCGTCAGCCCATCATCTCTTCGTATCGCCTTACCTGCACAAATACCCATTTTCTCTCTACAAAACCTCCGCGACGCAATGCTATACTATACCACGAGATGAAAACGCCAGTGTATGCGCGACCCACGCTGCTCGGAACCTGCATTCTAAATCCGGAGCTGTAATAGTCGTAAACAAACTGCCGGCGGCGAGTGAAAGCAGCAGCGGTATGGGGAGTCGAAGGCGAGTCGAGATTATAATGATGATGGCGGTGATTTTACGCTGAATCGATTGTCGCTTGATGTGGAATGCATCTGTCTGGGGTTCCTGTAGCTGTGGAGAGTACTTATGTTGTTTGGTATGGCAACTGTTGCTGCGTTGTGGCGTGGATAATTGTTAATTTAAATTTTTATTGTTTAGATGAATCTATGATCTCGTATGTATGGTTAGAAGGTGATATATTTTAATTTACTGAGACTTTGTTTAATCGTTCTACCAAGATAATTTGGTATTAGTTTATGCTGTAGCTTTTTTTATTTCAATTGATGTGTAATATTGGTAGAATTCAAATTCGCATTGTTGATATTGAAACAATGTTGTTACAGTATTACAATAATATTATACGAATCTCAAAGAAAAGGATTGCCTTACAACTAAGACGTTCATTTCATATACGAATTACAAAATATTTGATAAGTCATTCATAGACTTAGGTATAAAGTCTTAGTTTTAAGACAATCCTTTTCCTTGAGATTGGCAACATTGTTGTAATACTGCAACAACATTGTTTCAACATCAAAAATACGAATTTCAATTCTGCCAATATTACACAACGATTTTCACAAAAAAAAAACCAACGCCCAATCAAAAAATCCAATTCCAATCCCATTGTCCGGTGGTTCAACAATCCCATATAACCGCCACGGCCGATGCACCTCGCGCATATATATATGAGCCAACCCAATAATTCTCGCATTATACACTCCCTTCCCCACCCACTTTTGCTTGCATTATACACACCATAGCCGTAAATCAGAGTAGAACGCTATACTCGCGCGCTTATTTTTTCACCAGCGCGCGCGCGCCGCCGACGAATCGCCGCCCTCGTAAATTATTTCCGATTCCCGCGCGCGGGGAGAGGAGGAAGTCGTAGCGCTCGCGCGGACGCCACAAATAGCCTCACGCGGGTTCTCTCCAAACATTTACTCAGCAGCCAGCGTCTGCTGCTGTAGCTCCTGCCTTGAACTTTTTCGAGGATGATGGGGTATTAGGGCCTTTTGTTTATCGGGGGGTGAATGAGGAGGGTGGAGAATTTTTCGTGAGGTTTGGAATTAGGATGATGAAATTAAGTATAATGAAAATTGTTGGTTTGAAAAATTGACTGATTTGGTAGGTTAGAAATTATTTCGTTGAATTATTGTTGTTTACTTGAAACGTAAACAATTAACTATTTACTGTAATGGCGGGTTCTAATTACTCGGTTGATTACAAGGATTGCGAGCGGTATTTATCTGATATTGGGTTGATCGATTAGTAAGGTAATAGCGATTGGCCTGTCTATCATACTAGTGGATCAACCAAATGGGGTCGAAGAAGTCCAAACTTTAACTATATTACAATGAGCTTATGACTTAATAAGCAACATATAAGACTTCCTTGGTAGAAAATTAAGCATTTTTAGCAAAAATATAATTTATCCAAAAGTTCTACTATGTATATTACTTAAAATATATACATATTTTATGAAGTGTAAATGCCATAATTTATTTCGGATTGGTATACGTAATTATGAATTACATGCAATGTTCGTTTTTAACATGAAAGTTAACTGAAAAATAGTTATCTTCTGGTTAACATTTCTGCCAGGGTTATTAAAGGGGAATAGAATAATATGCAGAGAAAATATAAATTTTCATGTTTGAAATACATTATTAACTACACTATATAAAGCATAATACGATAGATAAATTATCGTAACAACAATGCCTATCCACGTTTTATTCTTCCCGACTTCGAGGAAGTTTTTTCGAGCCCTAAAAATCCCTTTTGATCTTTCCGCGCGGAGCGAATATACGATTTCGTCAAAATATTTACGAAGCCCGTGACGCTTCTGTCAAATATCGCAGCAGAAACAGCATATCCCCGGGGGAGAACATCTGGCGAGAGGATTTTCGACAGATTTATTGAGTGATCACATGCGAAATTATAAGTATCAGCTCGTAACTCTCTCTTTGCACGTTTTTATCATATATGGCAGATGAAAAAGTTTGATAAATGTCACGCTTATAATACAATTTTAGTGAAAAAAAGGTATGAAGTATAAATATAGAAATATATATTTTTTTAAGGATAGAAGTAATTTCATGGATAAATTATATCAAATCGACACACTATTTAATTTGATTTTTATGTAAGTTTAACAAATATCCATTTATGCGGCTAAATCGGAATTATTGACAGAGAGATTTCCAAAATTGAAAACAACACAAACAATTTCCAATTTCTTCACATTCCAACATTCCCAACACGCTCTTTAAACAGAATTAAAAAATCAACTACCTCATCTAACCAATCTCTTCATATGATTTCCAACTTTAAAAATCTTACCTACCTACCTTTTGTTTAATTTACTTATTACTTATTCATACCTTGCATTTGACACCATTACCATACCAGTCCCTTCACCGTTACAGACCCACTTTACCCTCCCAAAACGCTAAAATCCATTCAGTAAGTATATCAACCGTCAAAAGCCACGCTGATCTCCAAACTAGCCCCTTCAACGCCATCCTCCTCGTTTACCTCCAGGAATCCACTTGAGCAAACTATCACACCTCGACGAAAAAGGAGGAGCCGAGCCAACTATACCAGGGCTACTGCTCGAGGCAAACAGCAGCTGCAGCAGCGTCTAATTCGTTATTTCGAGCGCGTCGCTGGAGAAAAGTCGAGGAGGAAAAGAGGAGTCAACGACGACGTACGGAGGATTAAGATACATTCAGAATTGGCCGGTGGTCGAGTCCATTAACGGAATTAGATGGATAGATATATTTTGTGTGTATCGGGAAGGATTGATAAGGTGACGGGGTCCGGGAGATGAGGTGACAGCGGGGATTGGAATGTCGGTGAGTGTAGAAAGACTGCCGTGGGATGGGTTCGAGGGAAAGGATAGTGAAATGAGTGGAGATGTTTGACAGGGTTTTTTTAGAAAGGATCGGAATTTGTGGTGTGATTAATCGTAGATGGAATCTAGTAGAATTATAAACTTGTATTCTTACAGTTAGAAGCAGTTCGAAATGAGCACACTTTTTGTTTCTTCCTTATTCGCAATGCATACTTTGTAAGAGAGGTTGCATAAATAAACTAACACTGAATAATGTTTATACGTTCAATTGAAATAATTATTTTCATACTAATTGTTAACAAAACGTTTTGTAGATAAGCTGATTTGAATCATTATTTTATCTTAATTGTACCTTTCTTGTATTAATTGATTTATTTACTATTTCTACAATAGACTAATACTTCTTTTGAAAGGTGATGAATAATCTTTGAAGATATTTCTTTTATCTTGAACATTTTTGTTCATATTACGAGGTCAATTAAGTGAAATATGAGAACATCTAAGAACTTGTGTTAAAGTGACGAAAATTATAAACATTAATATCTCGCTTCACACTGGCACCGTTGCATTATGACATTTTTAACCAGAGAATATTGAAATACACTAATCCAGAGTTTTAATTTTTTTAATTTTTGAGGTTAACTCTGGAATGTAGTGATCTTGAAAGCTATAAAAAGCTATAAAAAGCAATTTCGTGAAGTATATAAATTTTCAGCACTACTTTGTATTTTCGATCATCAACGTATTATTAAACGTTATCCTAATGCTACTTTTAATTTTTAAATTAGAATTTCTTATTTATCAAATAAGAACTCATCGCTTTATCATATGTCTAAATTAAAGTTTCTCTTCAGGCAAAGAATAACGAAGAGAGCATTGCCAACCACGTTTCTGGAATATCCGCGGGAATAAGCATTCATTTTTACGATGCTTCATAATCCCCGGAGAAATGAGCTGTGCAAATTGCCGCGAGATGATGGAAATACGAGAAAAATCAAAAAGTCGTATATCGCGTGACATTTACGTACCGTCTTGATTCGTAAAAATGCATAATTTATGGCTTTGTTTAACCATTTTAGAAACTTCAAGACACCATAATTTTTAAATTTTGTTCTTTTTTTAATGTACACAAATGTGCTATTTCCATCTGTGGGATGTTTTATATATATATTTTGACGCGCTTTTAAATATTTTTTTAATAACTTGACACACTTCCTTTAAGGTTTTTACATCTTCACGCGCGTTGTCATTTCTTACCACGTGCATAATGTGCAAAACTCATTTATTAAAGAAAGACATTTTATTCAAATGAAAAAAAAAATGCAAAGAAGCATAAAGAGGTGCAAAAATGTACACAAAATATATGTAGGATATGGCACTGTATATTTTTAAATATACTCACAGAAAAAATGTATGTATACAATTTTATTTGAAAATTTGGGTCGGTATTGAAAAAATAAGTTTTATGATAAAAACATATTATGGTTGATTCTAGATCATAGTTACTTTAATGGTTTGTGTATGTTATTTATTCTATGGAGTTACGCCAGTATACGATAATAATCATTATTATTTTTATCCAATTTTAAGTTTAAATTAATTTCTATTGCTTAAATTCTACGTCTGATTAGATTTACAGACAAATCGAATTACATTTTAGGCTGTCAAATATACATAATTTATTCGTATTGTATTGCATAAATAAAAATAAGATTTATACTGCCAATCAGACTATATTACTCATCTTAAAATTCATGAAAAATAGTACCCAGTTAGCAGTACACCTTATTATAAAATATAATCCAACTTCAACTACAATAAAGATAAATCACGAAGAGCCCAGTACCCAAAAAGACGACATTATTCATCATCATTACGCCCTAATACTTTAAACCCACACTTTTCCATCCACCCTATCCCCCACAACCAGCGACACGCTTTTTCCTCTCGACTCTCTCAAATACAACTCGCAGCAATAAATCCGATTCTGCACCGGTATCATCTCGACCCAACCCTCTCTCCCTGAAAAAAAAACTCTCTCTCTCCACCCCCGCGTCGTAAATATATCTCGGTTCTCCGACCGCAAGCCCATAATCGAGCGCCAGCAGCAGCAGCGGACGCAAATAAACCGGCTGGAAATTAACCGGCGCCGTTAATAGAATAGTAAATGTCGCGCGCGCGTGCGCCTTTACATTATTTAAGAGGCACTCGCGGCTTTTTTTCGTGACACGCGCGCATGCAGGGAGAAAGAAAAAAAACTTTACGTGGCCTGCGACTGACGTTTCCGATGCGCTAATGCATTTGTATATAGTAAGTGCGCCGCGAGGTGTATATTGACGGGACTCTCGGATTTTTCCGTGCGTGCTTTTAATGCTGGGAAACAAGTGGGGTGTATGGCGATGATGGGGAATTGATTTGCTATACGAGGGGATTACTTATTTCTTTGAGCGGATTTTTTTTTTTTTCGTGGGTGTATGTATGTATAATGCGGTGGCTGTCGAGGTACACTCGGCAGCTGGAATATAGCTTGTCGAAGAAGTTTTCTGTCACTTGTTAGCATTGATAGAGACGAGAGACTTTAAAGGAACCTTTTTTTTGTTTTCATCGATTTAAATGTATTTCATTGTTTATGATAAAGATTTGATTATACTTGATGCATATACTTTTGAAAAATGACGGTTTATTATGGATAAATAATCGTTTAATATAATAATAACTCGTTCATTAAAATGTTATTTCATAAATAAAGTAAAACTATATTTTTAAAAAGAAAACTACTTAATATTGAAAAACAGATTTTTTTTTTCAAGAGAAATAAAATAAAAAAAAGTTTCAACAATTTTGTAAACATTATACCAAACAAACTGCACTCAAAATTCAGCATATAACACCTCAAATCCCCATAAAACCAGGTCCCTCATGAAAACCTAAGCACATCCATCAAACCTACTTAATTACAACCGTCAAAATTAATTCCCCATAACATACATCCCACCCCACCTCTACACTCCAATCATAAACCCCGAATTCCCCCACATAATCCCCATCAAAAGCCCAGAACAAGCCGTCATCCCGTCGTCGTCAAAACAAATGTTCCCTTCTCCTTTCTCTCTCTCTCTCACATATACGAGACAGAGAGGAAAAAGTCCATCCGGTAATCTATTTTTTATGACTTTAATAGCGCTCGCACGCGTGTGTCGCCCGGTTAAAAAGACGTGTGCTGCAGTGCACGCGCGGGAGTTATGGATCGACCACGTGTTGCTTTAACGAACGTGTACGTGTATGTGTGTGTGTATCGATGATGTGTCACGCTGTATACGATATATATATACGTGAAAAGCCGTCGGTCGGGGGCTGAATTTAAGCGGTAAATGGGAGATCGCGTCGGTGGATATAATGTTACGGCGATGTTAATGGAACGTCGCGCGGCGTTGTATTTTTCACACCGGCGGTATGTGCCGCTGCGGATTTTATTGTTAATGATTCACCGAGCCGTTTATTTATTTATTATATTAATATACGTGTAATTGTAATCGTTTTATTATAATGGCTATTTATTCGATTAAATAATATTACGCGAAATTGTATATATTATTGATAATGTTGCTCTCCGAATCGAGTAAACATTTCTCTCTGCTGATATATATATCTTTTTTATTTATTTATTCAAGTACGTAATATTATTTTACGCAGCAGAGGTGGATGTACAGGACCGGATTAACAAATTTGTGCCGCAGGCAAATTTTGGTGGGGGCTTATGTAAGGGCATCATTTTTTTTAAATTACTTAAGATTTTTGGTAAAAAAAGATTATTCAAAATTTAAATAATATATACATATTACGTTACATTAGTAATGAAATTGTATGAATCGCATAACACATCAATAATTTATCATAAATAAACTTAGAATGAAATTTATCATTTTGGTAACATCGTTGAATGTAATGTTCCTTATAGTCACAAGGAGAGGGTTTCAGCTGCGGGAAACGGATTTTAGTGAGCATTGGAGAGTCGATTTCTGGTACCTAAAAATGAAGCCCAGTGCTCACATTTCCGTCAAAAGGGCCCTTTTTCTTGAGATATGGGCAATTTAGTCTCAAATATCGTCTATTTCGTATAAAAAAAATTATGTCTGTTCTATCGAGTCTCACACTGTAAATATTTAAGATACGCGAACAAGGAAGTTACAAGCAATCAAAGATAGCGTAAGAAAATGGTTAAAAATACGATCCATTTAATGGGTTAAAATGAAGAATCTTCTTACGCTATCTTTGATTGCTTGTAAGTTACTGAAAAATTGAAAATTTTCGACGGATCAGTGCTTAAATTGTAGATTTTTCTGTCTACTTTTATAATTTTTCTTCCTCGTTTGCGTATCTTGAATATTTACAATGTGACACTCAATAGAAGACATCATTTTTTAACGAAATAGACGATATTTGAGACTTGCGTATCTTGAATATTTACAATGTGACACTCAATAGAAGACATCATTTTTTAACGAAATAGACGATATTTGAGACTTCATTTGAAGAAAAAGGCCCATATTTCAAGAATAAGGGCCCATTTGACGGAAATGTGAGTACTGGGCTTCATTTTTAGATACCAGAAATCGACTCTCCAATGCTCACTAAAATCCGTTTCCCGGAAGTTAAACTCTCCTTGTAAGTTCTTGGAATGTATGGTTGGGTTATTGAGTTAATTATATTACTGTTCTTGAAATGTTAGATTATTGAGTACTGTTCTAGAAATTTTTGGGTTAATGGGTTATTGAGGTAATTATAATACTGTTCTTGAAGTGTTGGATTGGGTTGATTATATTTCTGGTCTTGAAAGGTTGGATTATTGAGTATGTTCTTGAAATTTTGGGTTAATTTGGGTTATTGAGGTAATTTATCCTAGTTCTTGAAATGTTGAGATATTGGATTAGTTATTTTACTGTTCTTGAAATTTTGGGTTGGGTTATTGAGTTAATTATATTAGTAGTTTTGCAAAAGTTGGATTCGATTGTTGGTTTATTGAGTTAATTATATTTCTGGTCTTGTAATTTGGGCTATTGAGTTAATTGTATTACTGTTCTTGAAATTTTGGGTTGGGTTATTAAGTTAATTATATTCTAGTCCTTGAAATGTTGAGTTGGGTTATTGGATTGTTAAGTTAATTACATTACTAAGTTCTTGAAATGTTGGGTTATTAAGTTAATTGTCTTACTGTTCTTGAAATTTTGGTTTGGGTTATGGGGTTATTAGGTTATTGAGGTAATTATATTCTAGTTCTTGAAATGTTGAGTTGGGTTATTAGGTTATTGAATTAATTATATCTTTACATGATTTCAACGCCACAATACACTTTTTACAGCCAATTTTCGCTTATTACTTAACAAAATTTGATTTGTCGCAGGAGTATTATATAGAATAACTATATATCAAATCGAAAAAATCAACAAAACATTCCAAAGTACAATATCCATATTAAATACAGCACATACATTACACAAGTTTCTTTTTGTAAATATTAAAATACAACAAACCCCATGAGGCGAGTTCTTATGTCTCAGCTCAACTTATAAATTAATCTGTCTAATCTACCCAGTAATAAAAACATACCCGTGGCACACCTAAACACAAATACAATGCACTTTTAAAATTTTTCCTTATTCCCTTATTACCTATTTCCTCCCATTCTGAAGTACTGATACATTTGAATAAACTGCTGGAGCTGCAGGGGCAGTAGTGCTGGCCAGTCCAGGTTGGCGGTACTTTAATAAATCATATCATTATGTGATATCGTTTTGACATTATACATCGTGAACAAACGATTGTAAAAAAAATGTTATTAATTATCCCAATTCACTCGGTGAAGCCACCTTAATTCTCGCGAACGTTGCGAGCAACCCAAAATGACACCACTGTTAGCGCGCTTTTTAAATCAAATGTTAATATAATCTTCATAATTTTAATGTATTCACTTAAATAATATATAAATTAAGAAAAATTAATTTGCTTTTGCAAATTCATTGCTTAAGTTTGATCTTTGAAAATATTATATTACGACCCATGATAAGACGAAGGCAAGGTTGACAAACGTGATCTGAGGCTTTCTTTTTTACTGGCCAAGGTCTGTATACTATTTTTCTACTCGACGGCGCCGTAAAGCGGCAAATTCGTTTTGTGCAGAGGCAGGGAAGTTGGCGCTTTCCGGCCGGAGGGCAGAAAAAAATTTTCTGAATTGGTTGGTGGGGGTTTTGTCATGTTGGGAGCCATAGGCAGTGCCTAGTCTGCCTATGCCTTAATGCGGTCCTGCCG
>UXGD01004880.1:0-15872 GCA_900474315.1 Torymus auratus
TTGTTGTCACCTTTCATAGCTTGCTATTGGTCAATCATCAGTGACCACTTTTCGTCAAAAATTGATATGCGTGTAAAGCTGTGTCACAAGACTTCTCATATACTGTATGACCTATATACAGAACAAAAAAAAACTTATAACAGAAGTGTGCCTCAAAATTTTTTTTATTTTTTTTTTTTTAACCACTTTTTTGTAGAAACTCCAGAGAATTGCTCATATACGCAGCCTTATAATAAATTCCGTTATTCTTCGCCCACTTCGAAGTTGAGTCATTTTTAAATTCGAATTTTTAACATGCTAAGGTTATACAGATGCAGTCGCGCGCGAATTGCAAAAATAGTTGACCAAAATTACGCGGGCAACTTCATAACAGAAAAGTATAAAGTAAAAATCTTAATAAACAATAAATTATAAACAAAAGTATATATGCATAATTGTTGTCGATGATTTGTTAGTAGCAATGATTCAAATAACATTAGTTTTATTTTAAGAACCGCTTGAATATCAATGAGCAACTCTGAGTGTATAAAAAATGGCCGCTACTAATCCTTGGAAACCTGTTTGTTATGAATGACAAAGTTGCTAATGTCAAATAACAACGTCAATTTTTTTGTTCCTTTCAATTAAAAAAAAAAAAAAAAATGGCAATACACACGTCAGATTGAACGCTGGCAATCAATTACGCCTCAAATACTTTCTACATTAACGTTATCGCTTATAAAAGCGTAATCGCGCCGCGGCGCGGAGACATTCGCGCATATATTAATACGAATAACGCAATTTTCAGACACAGTTATTATTGGCTCGCGCTGGACTATGTAATATACAGTTTCTTATATTCCTCGCCGACGACTCGCGTAATTTACAATCCCGGGATGCAAGTGCAAAAAAGAAAAACAACGAATTGACGTAATTTTGTTACTCATTGTAATATATAAACTCTGTGAAAAAGGAAGTGTTTTATGTTAACAAAGTCAAGTGTATAATAGCAGCGAGTATTTTTCTTTATTATTCCTCACTAGCGAGTGATTTCATTGTAATGGTATACAGTTATTTCATTCCTATATTGGATATCTACATTGAATTTAAGGTGAAGTGAATCGTAGCGTAAAAGTCATACGATCGGGCCCTGACGTCATATATAGCGTCCCACCCGATTCAATGATTGAACTATCGCGAGGTCGCCATATACATATATGTTACTTCATTGCTCAATAAATCGCTCGTTTACCACCTGTTTTCGACGAGAAAATAAATTTCTATTAAATAACGGTTTACGCAAGCGTATAAGGTCTGTTAAACTGATTTATGCGCTAAAATTATATATGTAATTTCGAAAATCATTGTCATGGTCATTGTCTTTTTGATAAAATTTATGGGTATAATAACTAGTATACACTCGTACAATGAAAATTAAATGGCTATTCTTAGAAATAAGTACACAAGACTTTTCAACATGATTTGTTCTTGCAAACCGCTGTTTGATAAAATTTTATAACAATTTTACCCAAAAAACCGATTTTTAACTGTACGGAAAGAATAAAAAAACTCGAATTTCAAAATATTAAAATTTCGTTTATATAAACTAAACCGCAAGGCCACGTCAGATTAATTTCTCTCAATATATGTGCCAAAGTATTTTTAAAACTGAACGTCTTCCTGTTCGCTCTATTTAAAAAATCCCCGTCCGCCCTCTTAGAAAGACTTTCACATCCACTCAATTACACCGGCCAAGCGCGACCCTCATAAATATCCCCAAAAATCTCTCTAAAGAAAAAGAAAAAAATCACTACACCCCTAGAAATCGTAAATTAGATCGACAACCAACGACCTTCCGCGCATGCGAAATTTCGTCGTGTCTTCTCTCGTGCCACGTGCTGTTTTCCTCTCTCGATCTGCGACGACGTAAGTACGAGACTCCCGGCGTTTTTCCTTCTCCCTTCGCGTGTTCTGCTATGTCTTTGAGGAAACGTCCCGCGCGTTTACACACGAGCAGGGCAACCCGTGGCAAGAATACGTTATATAGAAGCCTTCTTTTATTTATTTTTCCGAACGTCGTCGCGCGTGCGTCCTGGCCGCGCGTTATTTTTCCTTTTTATTCGAGACAATTGTTACACACTCTGATTGATTTACTCTCTAAAAATACACTTATATATATATACGCGTTTTGTTATGAGAGGGAGTCGATCGCGAATTTTTTGGGGCGAGCGAACGATTACGTAAGAGGGGATAACGTATACTCGAATTCTCTGTTGCGCAGCCGGCGCAAGTATTCCGATACGATATTATATGTCTTTATATATTAAATATCAAAGCGGCGAGTGCGGCGATACAGATTAAATAGCATGATGAGTGAAGAAAAAAAATACGACGTTCGCGCGGGGGCGGACGATTGCACGGATTGATTAAATTTAGATGTTTGCGCGTCAAATATACGCATTTTATCGTCGCGGACGCGGGCCGGATATACTTTATTGTTTTTTTGCCCGCTTTCCAAACGAAAACATCTGACGTATACACCTGCAGATTCTAAAAAATACATTCTACATGTAGAAATTGACCCAACGCGTCGTCGTATACGCATAGTCTATTCTTAAAATTTTGCGCAGACAAACGAGCCTCCGCGCAGTATATATAACACACCACAGGCGTGGACGGCGTCGGTGCGAATTAAAATCCCTCGATATCTCACGACAATGTGACCCCCGTATATGGCGAATGTATATAATATTTGATACAAGAGACTTCACCGCGCCGCTGTCGCGCGCGTATGTTATATTATAGTAATCGCGAATCAAACGGGGCAAACGAGACTCAATTGGATCGAATTTGACGGTCGGTGCGCGAGTATTGATTACCGTGGGCTTGTCTCTCTCTTTCTCTCTCTTGGCGGAGGAGAAAAATATATAACGTCTTATGGGCTCGTCTCGCGTGCGTGTGATGCATGACGTATCTCTGCGCGCGAGCGGTTAGCGCCAGTTTAGAGGAGAGAGCCGTTCGTTAACGTCGGAGCATCGGAAGATGTGTGAGGTGATGTTGACTAATGAGCTATATACGTGGGCTTAGAGAGGAGACGGAGGGAATGTTCGGGTGTCTCGTTGTTATGCAAAATAGGTGACGTGATTAAAGAGGTTTTCGAAGAATCAGTGCGTATGAGAGGTTTTTTTTTCGAATTCGACGTTGTGGTGTTTTTTTTTTCTATGGAAGGAAATGACGTTTCTTGGAAAAGTGTTGTTCTTTTTTTCGAAAAGAGTAATTCGTATGAACTTGCTGGAAATGTAGTGGATATCGGTTGTCTGCAAATAAACATTACAGATACATGCTGATTAATTAGCAATTAAATACTTCTAAGCGGTAATATAAATGTCACCTTTCACGTGGACGGCGACTGCAATCACGTTTGCCTGGCTATTTTATCTATAATTCACACATACGTGTTGCAGTTGAAAAAAATTTTAATCCTAAAATTTGATGGATTCGCGATTGAAGCGTGGATTAGGATAGCCTATCAATTTGATGATGACCTTGCACGAAATTTTATTTTTCTTCGATATGAGTTTACGGCGTAATCACGTCTAACACGATAAGTTTTACTGTTGTTGGCATATTGGATGAAAAGCGCACTCAAGTGCGAGAGAAAGTTATTTTTTTGCCGATAATTTGCGACCATTAATTATTGCCCATTCGAGGCCAATACTGACGCTTCGCGCGAGTTTTTTTTCTGCTATTTTAGATAAGATATATATTAATATTAACTCTTAAATGACGAACGATTGGGAATACATTTAAAACTGACATGAAAACAGTATTATTTTTGATAAACTCAAACTGTAAACTTAACACGATAATGGCATGCTAAAGTAGTTGATATGATGTAACATTCATTAAGCTGTACCAAGCGTAAAATAAATATTAGTTATCATAATATTAGTTGATTGGAAACAAACTTCTTCAGATTGAAAAGTAAAGATAGTAAAATATGATACTTTAAAAGGAGCCTAGAATAATTATTTTAAGCAACGTCTACTCTTTTCTGCTATATATAATCGTAAATAAGATTAAAAACGTGGATCCAAAATAAAATCAAATAAGATTCAAGTGATTTGGACGTCTACTTATTAGATTTTAATCATGGGTTTGAAGTTTGCGCGGATTGGTTCAGTGCAACCAAATTATTAAAAGCCGTTTTTTATTTTGAAACAACTAATTTCTAGATTTTTAGCAGTTTTATTTATAATAATTATTTCGCTGCGCTCCAACGATACAAACTTCAGACCCACTCTTTTATCAACTCGACCATCACTATACTATATACTGTCCCAAAAACCTTGAACAGCACTTAACAGCCCACCATTTATCTTCTTGTTCCAGGTCAAAGGTGCGAGGAATGCTTCGAAAGTGGACGTGCGCTATCCTCGGCGGCCTGCTGCTGGTGTGCTCGCTCGGTGCGCTCGTCGGGGCGGAGGAGGAGCTCTACTACTACGGCGAGAACCTCGACAAGAGCCTCGACCGTGGCATCGAACTTAGCGAGCTAGCCTACGAGGATCAGTGCGTGCCTGTCGCCCAGGCCAACTGGAAGTTTCTGCATTGGCCCAACGATCCTACCGCCCTCGAGGAGTGGGTTAGTATATTATATAGAGTAGTATATAGTGTGGAGAAGTTCAGGGTGAAGGGAGTGGATAGTTTAGTTGTTTTCGAGAAATCGGTGCGGTGCTTCTTCATTGGGAATATAGTTATTTGGGAATTTTAGTTGAAAACTCAGAAACACAAGTGATTATGGTTAATACAATATCAATATTTATAACGTCTTTTAATGGATTTCACCTTTTCCTCTTAAAAAACGAAGCTGTATATCAGCCAAGATTTGGTTTGTCTGGAAACTGTGATAAGAGATCTCTGTCGAAAATTGGGGAAAAAAGTGGTTTAATTTTTGCTTGTATAATGATAAACATCTAAAGCTAATTTCTGTTATAGACATTACAAGGACGTATGTAAAGTCTACGAAACTTGTCGTATTATCATAATTTTCTCATTTCTGTACACCGAACTCTTTACATTTCTAACAGAACAGATAAGAATTTCCGTTTGTGATTATTTTAATGAGAAATTTTTAATAAATGACATTACAATTAAAGGACATCGTCTTAGTTGCTTCTTTAATACTGCCAATTTCATCTCATTTTCCTCGAACTTCATTAGCAATTATAAACAATGTAACGACTGTTGTTCGTAATTTTTATTACTGTCATTATTTAAGGAGGCACTTTAATGCGATGAAATAAAGCCTCTGTCTTTTCTTCGACGTGCTTAAATATTTCTGTAAAGTGAATCAGCTAAAATAATTGTTCTCGGAAATTTTCAATAATGTCATTTATGAAAGCAATGTCAAGTTCCTCGGAAGAATACAGTGTGATATGAGCTCTCTTTCTCTCGCGCGCGCTCTCATTCTCTCTGCGCTGGCTGAAGTTTGTTACAAGAATTTTAATAACAGAAATAAATAAGATAAATAAGAAGAATGTCATAAAGAGACCGATAAGTAGTGCGAATAAACCATGTCACTGTGAACAAAAAGTACATAACAATGTCATAATAACGCTTTTTATCTCAATATAAATGAATGTTGAGAATCTTTATCAAAACCACACACGCGTACCGCAATTTATCGCTTATATAGATAAAAGAGAAAGCACTCGACTATACCGAAGCCGCAGAAACGAAAGTACTCCCATTACCAGTCAAATTCAAATTCCGTCCAATTCAAACCAATTCTCAAGCTCTCATTAAAAGAAGCTATCCACCGTACGTTACAGAAAGATGCGACTATCAAATTCGCGCGTCTGAAGAAATCCGAGCGCCTGATTCTGAAGCAGCTCAACTCGACGAACGACGATGCGCTGCTCAGCTACAAGCTGTCCGTCATCGAGAACCCGGGCGACGATGTGCTCGACCACGAGGATTACGAGAAGGTAAGGTGTTGAGTGCTATGTTGTATAGTCATAAATTAATATGTAATTATAATAAACACAACGTATGTTTGAGCAGCTGGTATCTTTCGTCGGCGCTAACCGCGAGCTGCGAGGCACGGCGAGGTACTCGGATGGCGCCAAAAACTTGACCCGTGAAGGTGAGTCCGATAAGTATATAAAGCAAGCTATTCGTAACGTATATATCATACAGGGTGAAAGCAAGTTTTTTATTCGTGTAACCGAATGCTTATCTAAAATTTAATTAGTTTCTTTTGCCGTTGACACGCCTAATTAACTGTGAATGGCCACCCCGCCACCTTGTATTTTAGAAATTATAACGAGAGATAAGATTAACGCGAGTAGTGTTTTGATATTTATTATAGGAAGAAGAAAAATTTATATCTCTATATGCCATTATCGTTTCGCAGGAGTGGAGAATTTACTGTCGCACAACGGAAAGGAGGAGGACAAGCTGAAAGCCTGGGCCACTTGGCATGAGCAGTTCTCCGCTCAAGTGCGCGATTTCCTGAGCGTGCTTCAGCTCGCCGAAAAAGCCGCTTTGGAGAATGGTACGTTTTGTTTACCTCCGTATATCTATATACATACATGGCTCTTGAGAATCCGAGCAAATACTTACTGCGCGTGTATTTTATCGGAAAGGGGGTTAGCTTATTTGTTAGAGAATATAGATTGTATAGCAAGAAATTTGTTTGCAATTTAATGCTCATAGTTGTAATAGTTATTCTACAGAGATATATATATTTTCAATATCTTCTATTTTATTATACTTTGCGTTAACTTTTAATGACTAATGATTGAAATAATTTTCACTTCAAACGAACTTTGCATTATGAAATCTTCTAATCGGCTCTTGACTTCACAATAGGCAAACCTGACGTCAAGAGCTACTGGGAGATGCTGATTGGCGAACCCCAAGCGTACGACGCCTCGAGCACCTTCCAGGCTGACAGGCTGCTCGAGCTTCAGCGCAAGCTCGTCAACTATGCCAACGCTCGACTGTCCCGCAAGTACGACGTCGAGCAGAAGAACGGCAGCGTGCCCGCGCATCTACTCGGTAAGGATAATGCCCCTTCACAACACTGTCGCGATGTATGTATTTATGCTTGGAATACGAGGGTAACGGTTGGATTTGATTTTACGTTTCAGGTTCGTTGATGGGCTACGATTGGACGCACTTGGCGCTGGACGTCGTGCCCCATCCCGAGCTTGTCTTCGACATTAGGAAGAACTTCTGGGAGAAGGTATAAATATCGATCATATACGTTTTCTGTTGTAATTGAGGATAAGTTTGGAGTTGTAATTCGTTGTTTCTCCTTTTTTCAGAAACTAATGGGCAAGTATCTGTACAAAGCCGCATCTAGTCTGGGTAGGATATTCCTAGGTCAGGCCCCACACTCGAATTTCTGGACTGAGAGCAACTTTAGGGCGGAGTGCCCGACAACTTTAGTCAATTTCTGTGAACAGGGCAAAATGAGGTAAGAATACAATGTTCTATTAAGTCTGTTACTATTAACCACAATGAAAGCACAAAAAAACGTATTTTGTAATAACAATTTCTGGTTTGTTATATCAATAGGGTGTCGACTTGCAACGAACCGTCGCTGTCCAACTATCTGACTGCTCATAAGAACATTGCCAAAATATTATTATACCAAATGTCTTTCAAAGTTCCCATATTAAACGATGCTAATCGATACTCAGGTGTGTGTTCTTTAATGGATATACTTAATTCAAAGCATCTCTCAAACTCACGTTTACACGAAACATAATCTTTTTTCTTCAGTACTAGAGGAGGCCGTCTCAGAGCTCTTCTCCCTACTCGCCGCTAGTCCATCCTGGTTGATTCATCTTGGCCTCATCGACGAGGACGTAGGCTACGAGGCAGCCAAGATGACATCCATGTCCATCACTGCTCTGGATGTCCTTCCTCGACTAGCTTATTACATAGCTGCAGATCAATGGAGGCTGCAGAGCATCGAAAAGAACGTAACGGATCCTCAACAATTGCTCGCTGAATATTGGGAGAAGAGGTAAAATATACGTTTGATATT
The DNA here is from genome assembly GCA_900474315.1 of Torymus auratus. Taxonomy (NCBI): domain Eukaryota; kingdom Metazoa; phylum Arthropoda; class Insecta; order Hymenoptera; family Torymidae; genus Torymus; species Torymus auratus. Next base: position 8,039 of record UXGD01004880.1, read on the forward strand.
ATTCGCTGTAGATGAAAATGAGAAAGACATTAAAGTTGCTGCTTATTTTTAGGGACAAAGTCGAAAACATCAACAGCACCGCTGGCCCGCTTCCAGTGTTCCTGAGCGACGATCAGATTGTCAACAACAAACCATATTACTCGTAAGTTTCAAACATTTTCTAAAGTAAAAAAACAACATTTTCCTGAATGACAATTTATTCACCGTGCTATATACAACAGAAAAGTACTGGGAATCGTGCTAGCGTTCCAAATGTACGAGTACATTCTCGGCACGACCGACGTCAGGCACGCGCCCTTCGACAAGCGTCAATCCTTCAACAGCAACCTTGTGTAAGAATCCCTATAAAGTATAATATTAGTATGAGCTACTAAATACCAAAGCATTATTCTAATCAATCACCGTTTCTATAGACACATGGTGCAGAACAACTCGGAGAACTGGAAAGCCCTGCTGGAGAAGCACATGGAGCTCGACCGCATCGACACTACAGCTTTCTTCGACTACTTTGGCGAGTTGGAAGCCTTCCTCGAGACAACGGATGGTGTTCCTAGCGAGCCCTATGACTTCAACGCCAAAGAGCTCGAGCTCGAGCAGCTGGAGAAACGCTACCGCAAGATAGCCAACACTCCAACGACGACAACGACAACCACTACGACAACGACGACGGTAAGACCGGTGAAGAACATAGCCAAGGATTCGCTTGTCCTCGGTAAGACGACCACAACAACGACAACAACAGAGGAGCCTGCAGTCCTCAGAGGATCATTCTTTGATGACGAGGCAATGATGGAAGATGAGGGCGAGGATTCTCTGAAGAAATCCAAGCCGCAGTCGAACAAAGCCGTCTGGGCGGTTGCAGCAGTGCTGATCGCGACCGTGTCGATTTGCGTCCTCGCGATCTTCGGAAAGAAGCGCTGCTCGCGGACACCAAAGAACCGACGATATGTCTAGGACTGAGTGTGCGTCAGAGGAAGAGAGAGACAATAATCTTTGGTTTACAATGAGAATCGTCATCATCGTTGTGTCGCGCCGATCGTAGCTCGAGGCGGGAACATGACAACGGCGACGAGATGAGACTCTGTCCGTTCACATATACATTCCATTGTAGTGCGATAAGAGACGACGACGTCGTAGGGCATGTAGTATGAGGATAGAGTTAGACTTTGGCGAGTCAGAATCGCGAGCTGGAGGAGAGAACTGTACTAAAACGGTGTCGTCGATTCTGACTTGCCGAAGGCACACCGTAGTAAGTTTTACATTCGCACAATTTTTACGTGTCGGCATTGTCGAGATAGCGAGAGAAGAGTAAATCCACCGATTGAGAAGCTTTCGGTAGCCGAAAGCCTCCAACGGTACATACATAATATACCATAGAAGAAAATATATCGTGTATAGGAATCGTCGGTTTCGGTTTGTTTGGATTGGTGCAGATTCGAAGATCATACAATGTTATATTCTAGCATTTTTTTTTTCACACGTTTACGCAATATTGTGCATGTTGTACTTCAAAATGACGGGATATATATATGACTATATAGAATAACTTGTGCCAAAAAATACTGCCATTTTTTGATACCAATGTTTTTACACGACACGAGATATATATATTGTGCCGATCGAAACAAACGAATGTATGCTGATTCTTCCATTTTGTTTTTTCTTTGTAAAAGTCAAGTGTCGTATATTGACTGTCGGTGATAATCAGAGACTATATACTTCTTGTTATACACAGGTTTTTTACTGGCCGATTGTCAGTGGAATTTTAATTCGTTCCTGACAGCGACTTTTTACGAATAAACACACACACTCGCGTTTCTAAACCGGGCAATTATATACATAATACACATACTATACATATTATACATAAATACTATACATCGACATTATATATACATACATACATACATGTACGCTGGGAGTCCGGCGCTCCTTTTACACATACACTACTAGCAGCCGGGAAAGGAGATTTCCGATGCTCCCCCGAGACTTCTTCTGTTTTTCTTCAATTAGAGTTAACTCTGAGGCAAAAGAGAATGCAGAAAGTTTCTGCAATCGACAGTATTCCATAAGTGTACTGTGAAGCTGTGAGCGTGTTGTACTACTACTACTACTACTATTACTACTGCTACTATTGCTAAACTCGGACGACAACAAGCGATGCTCGACGCATCGACGCACACAAATATCCTTCTAGTAGTGAGTAGAAAGAGAGAGAGAGAGAGAGAGAGAGAGAAAATGAGCACAACGGAACGCGCGCCCGCGCGGAGCCAGTTCCTCTGATAATGATAATCTTTTTCATTATTTTGATTTTTCGTGTGCGCCGGTGAAAGAGAAAGAGAGAGAGAGAGAAAAAGTGAGAGATTTTGTTCTTTTCTTGTGTACATAAAAATTGCGTAGCGAAACTCAACGAGTCTCGAGATAATATTATTATTATTATTATTAAGTATATGTTATTATATTATATTATTATTTTCCTTAGAATTTGTAAGCATTGGTTTTGCGAATATACCGCGCGCACACGAGCGTGCGCGTAGTTATTTCATTTCCGTTCTCTTTATGCTTATACATATATGATTACGTTGTAAGTGTCGTGCAATCGTACGAAGGTTGGTGTGCACATGCATGGGCGCGCACGCGCGACGAAGCTGTGAAAAAGTTCGCTGCAAAAGGGCGGCACACGTGTGATGCGCGTGTGCGCATCTATGCGCAGGCCACTGCTGCTTTTCCCGTGAGGATTTATATTTTTTATAAAATTATTTATTTTGTACCTATACTGTTTCGAGCGTTAATACTGAACGAAAGCAATAAAATCCTAAGGTAAGGTACAAAGAGTTACATGCGAGTGTTTTTATTTTCCTCATCTATATATAATCCTTATAATATGCGAATGGTTTAACGTTATAAATTATTATTTCGAATGAAACCGTTAGTCGAGTTGTTTCCTGTATAGATTTCTACTTTATCGGTAATATATATTTATATATTTTGTTGACCTCTGAAGCAGTAATCGGAAACTGGAATCAAATTCTTATATCACGTATAAGAAGAATAATTATTAACAACAAAAAAGTTAATTGTCAAAAAAAAAAAAAAATCAACTGAACCTTGCTGTATCTCAAGTTGTCCGATTAAATTTTCCTTGCAAAGAATACTGATGTGGTTTTCCCACTTAAATGAAACGTTATTTTCCTTGAAGTCCCGTATGTTTAACTCTGTTATGTAATTGTACGATATTTAATTCAAGCTATTTAAATGCCACTTTGAAATGCTTATTGCCCATTGTCATTTTAATGAAGTGATTTAATTGCACTCATTGACCCTGATTTCCGAATTAATATTATACTAAATTACACAACTGTATTTACTACTAAAAAAATTATCTTATAAATATGCAAAATCGTTTAGGGGCGAGCAACCCCTGAAATAAAATATTTATAATTCAACATTATTTTACTTAAAAGTAGGAATATGCATAGAATTCAAAAATTCGGCAAAGATGACGGTTAGTTACCGACTGAGTAATTCTAATGTTGAAGTTCGCTTTCCTCTCGCTAGATGGCCTAAGATGACAGTTAGCTGGAAAAGCTTACCGAAAGGAGCTTTCTGTTCAACGATATGCAGCAAATAAAACAGTTTCAATAATTATAATGCATCAAAAATAGAATTATTTATTCAGGACTGAATGCAGGTAGGGATCTAAACAATCATACATAATTTTGATTCAGAAAGTTTTCAATGAAAAAAAAAAACAACAAATATTACTGATTATGTTAATCTTCTTTATTTGATATATAACAAATAAAAATAATGTGTTATTCTGAAAGTAGCTAAGCTTGTTTTAATTCATCGAAATACTATAGTATAGCTATTATTAGTTAATATTATGCAAATAGTGAATTCCAAGGTAACAGAGTAATTAATTTATTTAAAATTATTTTCTTTAGTGAAAAATTACACATTTGTGTTAAGAAACTATACGATTTTAGTTGATTTTTATGAAACCGTTAACGATACAGAGTATTTTTTGAAACTATTTCTTATTTATAGCATCAACTGTCTGGTCATACTTTGGCTGCTATCCAACCCCTTTTTCTCACAATTGCACCAAGTTATCATAAATAAATCTCGAGAGGTACAGACAAAAGATGTTAGGATTAAATGACATATTTTTAATTATCTTCTGTTTACGATATAAAAGTTATTTTTTATATTTAGCAATTTTTTCAAATTAAATGGTGAATTGAAAATTGTGATATAAATACAGGTATCTACATACACAGCAACAAATTACGAAAATAATATTTTAACGTACCAATGCTGCATTTCATCATTTGTTACGTAAATTACACAGTTAATTTAAATCAAATGCGTTAAATATAGTTCACAAACAATTATTATACGTGAAATTATGGACAAATACTTGGTTAATGAATCATTTATCAAGAATTTGCTATAGTATTTTAATTGGACGCTAGCTATAAATCATAAGTATTAATTATGAACGATATTAACGCGAAATACTATCTTTTGCTTAAAATAATTTTGCTATTAATTATTGTGATTACTCAACAAAATTTTTTTCTAATATTTATTGTAACTAAATTTAATATTTATTAAAGCATTATTATATATTGAAACTTTATTATTCAAGCATTCATTATGTAAAAAAAAACAAGGCGCAATATATTTATTTGACGGAATAAACGAACATACGAACGCTATCATTCTGAATCTTTAACTAAAAGCCCACGGCTGATAAATATATCAATATAAAGAGAGCGTTGATTCAAAACTCATTAATCTTCATCCTATATACGACCGGAACGTAAAAAATGTTCTCTGCGGTGTTTTCGAGCACATTAGAATTATGGGTTCACGCACGGTGTGATATATCAAAGTCCATATACTTCCATTCCTATATGGAATATAAATGCTCGTTCTGTATGATATTTTCCAATGAAAAATAAGAGGAAGCCATCATGAAAATCGAAGCACACAACCACGCACATCTAAAAATTATTTAGTTTAGGTAGTGCAGATAAAGATTAAATATATGTATATAGTATGACATATCATTATTTTAATATGCAAAATCGTTGGTTAAAGCTATATCATTTATATACATCCTTACATGGAATAGGCGTTACTCAAAAACAGAATACGACAATTCGCTAAAAAATCCCGACCCTCCCAAAATAAATCCAGCCCGTTTTACCTTCCGACAATCACTCTAAACATTTCCAAAACAGCCCCGACAAACCCAATCCTCGCAACATCCTCACAATCAATATGAAAAAAGGGCCGAAGCAGCCCTCTTTTCCCATAAAACGAAAACCAACTACCCCAACCGCCACCGGCACCATCTTCAACCCTCCCGCGATAAATTCCCTCCCTCCCTTCCTTCCTCGCCTGCACCCCTCGCATGATCTTTGCTCCCGTAAAAACTTCCTCTCTCTCCCTCGCAAGTAGGAAAAACAAAGCTCGCGTTCCAGTTGGCTCGCTCGGCTCGGGGGCAATAAAACGCGGCCCTCTTTTTCGGAGGGGGAGTAGGAGAAGAAGGATTTCGGCGGCGCCCTGAGCCTCTTTAAGAAGTCACCGCGCGAGCGAGGCGCTCGATGGAAGTGTGTGCGGTGAGAAGGGATCAATAGGCTCGCGCAGGCGCATATAGTTGCATATACAGGGGGGGAGACAGTATATACGCGGCGAGATGATTGTGGCGCCGAAAATTTGAAATCGCAAGGAAGTGAGGCGGTTTAGTGGTATGGGGGTTGAGGGAGAGAGGATTGATGTTTTGGTGCGGGTATTGATTTCCGCAGGTGATGATGGTGTTACGGAGAAATAGAAAATAGGCGTGGATATTGTGATGTGGGATATGACGTAAGGACAATAAGAGTAGAGCTGTGCGATATATTTTGACGTCACGAGTTAATAACTTTGATCGCGAAGTTTATATTGTCTTTGCAATATCGGTGATGAAGTGGTATAGTCATAACGACCGCTTAGTGGTTATTTATGAGTTACAACTTATGGGTTACACATAATAAATGAAAACGTTAAAATCATTAATAACATTTGATTATTATCCAGCAGGCTAAATACAAGGATTATTTGCGATAAAATGAACGCTATTTTATAGCTAGTACATGCGCGCATGCTTTAAAGTCAGTTACCTTTTATTGTATACCGCATTTAATTATTGATCAATATTTTTTTTATACTACTCCAAGAGTTCTATTTTTCAATAGGTTTTTCACACGGAAAAGAATGGATGGTTACCAACTAATTCGTTAAAAATAGTTACCACATGATCAATCATTGGTTACAATAATTATTTTTATATTACTTTACCTAATGATGCTGAACAGTTGAGAGATATTTAACCAATTAGTTGGAAACAGTAACCAACCGAATCGTGAAAAAACAAAATTATGATTGCTTTAGTGCATCACAACAATGCCAGTTTACATTTTCATTCTTTATTCATCGCTCATAACGCACATAAAAGATTCATCCAAAACAAATACGAAATTTCCTGCCCAGTCAGCATCGCCTGTCCAAAGTAATAAGCCGTTTCTCTGTCCCGCAGCAAAAAAAGGACGGACTAGCATCGTCCGTCGAGATCTTTTTGTTATGCAAATATCAGTGACAAGCATACAGCCAGACTCATCCTGCTACCGAAGCGACAGCTCCCCTTTAATACCTACTCAACACGCGCACACGCGAGATAAAACGTTCGGCATATTCTTCTGAATGAGCAACACAAGTCTTGAACGCGCGCGCGTGTATGTGCTAACCCTCTCAAAGGATCCTTTCTCTCACCTATTTTTCTCGCGCAAAAGCTTACATGTATAGCACGACAAAACGCGCGCGTCTACCTACACAATACCAATCGATATATCCCGAAAAGCTCAAACAATCGTCGCTCGGATATATTTTCGCCCTCGCGTAGCCAATAATAGCGTCGCATCTCTTCGCCGCCGTATAGCTGCTACTATGTGGATATCGGAAACTCGATCCACGGCGCATTCGAATCCGTAAATACAGCATATATATTTACGTATACGTGGTAGCGCGATGCTAGAGTGCATAAAAGCTCCGAGAAAGTGTTTCTCTCGGGAAAGAGCGCACGTGTGAAATCTTAAGAGGACTTATACCTACACGCGCGCGCAGAGGTAATCGAAGGAGAGTATGTAAGAGGAACGAAATCGAGCGGCGCGAAGCTCGACAAAGTCTCCCCCATGGTCGTGGGTAGAGAGAACAGAGTATAGGTGGTGTAGTGTAGTTGTAAGCTACGCGAGGGGAGGAAAGAAAAACATTCGTATAGGTGTTTTTGGGTCGAGAATACGGCCACGCGTTAAATTTTTTAAGAGGAAGAGGTGGTAAATTTTCGGGAACGAAAAGACGAGGGTTTTGGTTATCGGAGGGGTAAAACGAAGTGTGTTATCGGGAGGAGAAACCATTGGGCTGCGGGATTTATTTCATTTGGTAGCGTTTGTAGGCCGGACCGAAAGAAGTGCATTAATAAAGATGATTGAGTCGATAAGGTGGCTGGGGATTGATAGATTTATGGGTTTGAAAAAGGGCATGCGGAGGTAATTATTTGTTCAATGGTGTGAAAAAAGTCGGGATATGTTTGTGGGAGAACGGTTCGATAGCTGATTTGATTAAGGAAAGAATACGTTTATTTATACGGATACGCCCTTACGAAAGTACACTGTAGTTATCACTACACAAATGCTGTAGTAATACTTCAATAGTAAGTTACTACACAACTACTACAGTAAAACGCTGTAGTATTTTCGGACTGTAGTTACAACCACACAAAAAAAGG